>CAODLS010722268.1:0-11643 GCA_948243855.1 Flueggea neowawraea
CCCAAAAATCGGAACCTATGTAACGTTATGATTTGGTCCCTAAATTTCTATAAAATTATATTTTAGTCCCCAGTCCTCGTAAAATTATAAGCTACTCCTCAAGTTTCAAAAATCATAAACGGATATTTCAAGAAGTCAGAATTCCCAAATGAGTTTCCAAACTCTCTAAATTTAAGAAATTAGCTTATTTCCTCAAAATTCCAAATATAACTCCAAAATTTTCAAAATTACAAATCTAGATCTCAAGTTTCTAAAATTACAAATCTCTACCAGAATTTCTCAAAAATTACAAACCTAGAATACTTTCTAGAAATTACAAAACTAGATTAGGGACAAAAGTTTATTCGAAAAAATACTGAACTCCCGATTTGAACAACAAAATCGAAACCAAATACATACCTTGGTTAATCTCAACCTTAGGAACATTAATCCATCAATAATTTCATCAAACAAACAACAAATTCTCCAAAAATCATCTAAACCTGAATCTAACCCTAGCTCTACCAAAAACTCATCAAATCTCTTAATTCAAGGCTTGTTTCTAGTTAATCTAAGTCCTACCTAACATATTCAAGCAATCCCAAACATCCATTCGTCAAGAATCATCCCGAAAATCAATACCCAAGCAAAATCGGACCAACAAAATTGATGCACAGAACATAGGAAAAAGGAACAAAATGACGTGATTCTTACCTCAAAAATGGATTAGGAACGTTGGGAAGGCAATGAGGAAGTGCTCTGAAGTGATTTGAGGGTGAAGAGAGTGAATGGGACAGAGTTATTGCAAATCCTTTGGTGGTTGAGTTATAAATGAGCTGCAGATTGAAACGGTGCATTTCAGCAAATACAAAGGCAACGTACTGTAGAGTCAATAACCATACTAGAAGGGGGGTTTAATAATGTGGTAATAGAAGCTTTGAATTTTCTTCGAAAATAAGTGCGATAAAAGAAAGAACACCAATAACTTATAGTGGTTTGGCCAACTCGATGCCTACATTCACTACCTAAGTATCACCACTTAGGATTTTCACTATCAATCTTCTCAAAGATTACAACTTCACTTTCTAGCTAAGTGAGAACTCTTACAAGGTTCTTGATTTCGGTTCAAGAACAAAGACCAATCTAAGGATCTACCTTTCATCCCACTCACAATCACTCCAAATAATGTTTTCACAAACACTCACCAACAAAGTATAAGCTAGTGATACAAGCAAATGAAGAATGAAATAGAAGAACAAATACACTTGTATTAATAAATGAGAAATTCAATGCTTTGATGCTTGGTAGTTGTAAGAATTCAATGTCCAGATGTTGTGTGTTGTTTTCTGACCTTCCAAGAATGTATTTATACCATTCTCATAGCTTTTGTACCTTTGTGATACATATTATAGCCGTTGTACGCAGTTTGGGTTGCATTTAATGCACTGTCAGAGTATCAAGACGTACATTGACCCTTACACAATGTACATTGTGAATTGCACCTTCAGATGACGTACGTTGTAGACTTACTTAACGTACATTGATCATATGCACAGTCCCCAATGACTTACATTGGAAGTACATTGTTATGATCAAATTTCAATCCAGTAGCCTTTGATTTTCATCAAGAGCTCTCACCATACGTTGACTTAAACTGACATACGTTGTGATAAATTATGACGTACATTGCACTGAGTATAACGTACGTTGCAATTCTTCAGTTTACCATTGTACTTGAATTTTGTCTCGATCCAGGTGGAGGACAAACATCCATTCTCTGATTTTCAATTCTTCTTTTTGTCTTCCAGTTATAGCGTACGTTGTACGTTTGGTAAAACTTACATTGATCATTTGTGCATCACCCTTCAAATTTTCCGCGTGAATGTAGCGTACGTTGATGGTGTCGAGACGTGCACTGAAGTAACCCAAGACGTACGTTGATCATCCATATGATGTACGTTGATTTAATAGAACGTACGTTGTTTTTGCCATAAACCATCCAGTAGCTTCTGTTTGATTTCTCATCAATCATAACGTGCATTGTATGTATCAAAACGTACGTTATGATCATCACAATTTATTTTCTATTTTGTTCATCATCAAAACACAAAGGGATCTAAATGTTGTCCACCTTTGATCCAACATCTCTTTTTCAAGTATGACATCTTCTTTGATAACTAAAAATTATTAGACGGTAAATTAGTTAGACTTTTGTTAAATTTCTTTTGAAGATAAGAGAAATTTATGATATTTTGCGTCAACATTAGCCTTCTCAAGAATTTGTTTTTGTCTTTGTCCTTTTCTTGTTTTCAATTGATTAAATTAGAAAATGTCTTTTTTTTTCCTGAAAGAGTCTTAAGTTTATCATTCTTGAAATTGCTATTTATATATGTGAGTTTGAAAATATTTGTTCAAGTAAAAGATTCATGTTATTAGAGTTATATCTTTCTTGCTCAAGTAGAATTATTTTTTAATTTTTTTGATATTTAAGCTCCACTTATTGATTGAAAAGATATAGGGTAGCTCACCTTTGTTGTCCTTAAAATTTAGATAATTATTTTATTTGGTCTTTGTATTATAGATGCCACCTCATTTGATCCCTCAATCCACCCTCAACTATTTTGATCATTTTCAATTAGGAAGTTTATTAGTAGTTTATCTTAGTTATATTTCTTGATAAAGTATTTATTTGCCACAAGTTTGACACGTTTTCTCATCTTTATCTAGAAAAATCATTTTCTTGGAACAAATTTTACATTTGCAATGCTATTATTCTTTTTTATTGAGCATTAACTAAATTCTAGCTTGGAACTCGACTTTCTCCTACAATATTATTGAACAATGTATTACTGCACTAAACTTTTTACCATTAGTTATAACAATAGTTTACTAAAAGATATATTTCTTTTTTGCTTTTATTATTTCTTTAGAGGGTCTATATGAAACATTTACACTTTTCTTTTTTCGTTATGACTTTGAAATTGTCTTTTTTCAATTTGTTTTTTATTTCTTACCAATTTGAAATTGACTTTGAAAAAATTAAGTTGCATTTGTAGTGAAACCTTTATTATATGTGTAAAGAAAAGTTTTATCATAAGTGCACAGTTTTTTCACATTTGAAATTAGCAATCAAATATACTATAAAACTTAAAATTGTATTAGAGAAAACAAAAAGCACATTTGCAAATGAACAATTAAACAAAATAACTCACAAAATTGCCAAGTAAATTTAAACTTATAATAACCCTAAAATATAAAAAGTTAAAAATGAAAGAAAAATAAATAAAACTAAATATTATAATTTTACAAAATCAACTCACAAATAATTGATTTGGTAGCTTTCTTCAATTCAAATATATACTTTATCATGTGGTGGTGATTTTCTATACAGAATAATGACATGTATGGTGACTTTCTTTCTACTTGTAGTTGGATTCGTATGAAATCCAGACCAAAACAATTTTTTACTGCGTATTCTAATTAAAAATTAGGATTATAGTTCAACAAATATAAGTCCTTGTTGGAATATACTTATGGCTTTTTTCCGTTTTAAAAATTAAGGGGAAATTCTTCGCGGAATCCACAAAGAGTATTTTCAAACAATGTTTTCTGAAATTTAAGTGTAGTTTTGATTGTGAAAATAGTGGTTCACTTCTCCTACCTTGTTTAGAATTCAATAATGTTTATCCTACCTAAACAACAATTACGGTGGCATATAATTTGATGTTCCACTTTAATGTTGCAAATTAAATTAAATAATTATTTCAGATATTTATGGGGTGTGCACTTCTAATCATTTTGGAGTTTTTATTAACCTATATAGTTTGACTACATAATTATTGTATTTAGATGGCTATTTGTTTAGAGATTTATGGCGTGGCAAATTTATGTGTAAAGAATTAATGAATATTTAAATAACTTAAGGATATATAATTGGTCACTATATTTGATCAGTATATTTTTTGAATATTCTATTAATCAAGATTGATTTTTTAGATTTTTTTAGGTGTTTCTCATTCTTAATTTAAGATGATGGTTACATAATCCTAATGAGAAATTTTGATGATTCAAGATCAATTCCTCAAACTAATGCTTCGAAATTTTGGTTTAATTTTAATACAATCATTGTTTTGTCTTAATTTTTGGCTATTTTTTTTGGGAATTTATGAGGTGTGAGTTTTATTCGTAAATTTTTAAGGCTATTTTTTTGGACATTATAATTATTTTAACACTATTTTTTTTGACAATATTAAGGGTTTGGCTATATATTTGTTTTTTCTTCATCAGTATTTTTTAATATAGTATAGATGTTTGAATTTTTCCTAACACTTTGCTATTAAAACTAAAAATAATTTTTTAATACAATTTGTTTATTAGTTCTCTAATTAGATGAATCTAAAATTGTCTCCATGCCACTATAGTTATGTGCGTTTAGTATAAATTTTTTGAATTAAAATTATATCAGAATTATAATTCAATATGCATAGTAAATAAAAGAGTACCTAATACTTTGCTATTACCACTAAAAATACTTTCCTAATACAATTAGTTCTCTAATTAGGTGAATCTAAAATTGTCTTCATGCCACAATGGTAAGTGCCGCATTAATTTACCATCATGTATACGTATTAAGTTTAATAAGGGTATTTTCGGCATAAACAAAAGTTTCAATTACTTAAGGGTATAAAAGACTTTTTCTTTTTAATTTTCCACATTAATATTTATATATATATATATAGTATAGATTGCAAATACAAAATTCTGGTGTTTTGTTTTGGTTCTTCAATGTCGACATTTTATTAATTCAACATGGATATACAGACGATTTGCCCAATCTCCAACACATTGCGAATGGTATGGAGAGGCATAAAGGAAGCGGATATTTTCCGAGTGGGAGTGATGAGGAATTCAGTAGATGAGTTAATGACTCTTAAGCTTTTTGGCATTCAAAGCATTATTCCCCCAGCTCCGTGTATTGTTGAAGTGCAGTGCCTCCTCCTATTTTCTGGCTGAAAATTAATGTTGATGGGGCAGCTTTACAAGGCTCTGGGCAAGCTGGTGATGCAGGGGTGTTCCGGAACAGAGACAGCTTGGTAATTTCTTGTTTTGCAGCTCCTCTCCATTCATGCTATGCTTTCGAGGCGGAATTATCTGCAACAATTATTGTCATCAATCAGGTTCGTCAAATGGGATGCAACAATGTTTGGTTGGAGTCAGGCTCACTTTATGTTGTACACTGCTTTAAAAATAACTCGTCTGACATTTCTTGGCAATGGAAGGCAAGATGGTTGGATTGCCTTCAATTCACCAAATCCGTTAATTTTGTTATCACTCATATCTTTAGAGAGGGCAACTGTGTTGCCGATGCCTTAACTAAACATACAGTTGGATTAGAACATGAGGACTGGTGGACTTCAATACCTCCTTTTTGTAACCAGCTTGCTCATTTTGATAAGTTGGGCTTGTTCAACTACAGATTTGTTACTTAGTAGTATGTATGCTCTTTTTCTTCTCTTAATAATATGCTGTGTGTTGATTATGATGAGGGTACTAAGAAGGTACCAACTTAGCTAGAATGTCCTGATGCAACATGAGCCTTCAAGACACCAATCTTATACAAAAAAAAAATTCTGATGCAGGTTTGCATGGAAATTTTTTCCCCTGGTTTGGAGGATGGATGTTGTTAATCTTGTGTTTGTTGTTTACGCTCAACTGAAAGCGGAAGTATTAACTCTTATCTTTTTTCGCGCACCAAATGTTCGACTAAATGTCTGGCTGAGGAAACATGTCTTGTGATTTTTCGTAAAGATTGAAGTTTTCTATTGACTTTTTTGACTTGATTTTACTATTTTAATTTACTATTTGTTAGTTTATTTGATGGTGGTCTTCTGCTTCTTGTATTAGGGTGTTGTTATTATTTATGTAATATTGTAGATATACTGCGTGTAGATATAAACGTGTTGGTATTATTGTGGTAATATTTCATTAATACTAATGGCATATTCATGGTCCATGCCAATGGTATTATTTATGTAATACTGTAGATATATTGGGTGTATAGTCAAAAGTTTTGAAAAATAGTTTATAAAAAAAATTGATTCCTTCTGTTGAAGTGCTGAAGAAATTTTGGTGAATGATAAGAATAATGAGGATTTGCTGAAGGTTTTGAGTGGGGACTGTTCTTGGCTTTTTTGTGTAGATGTGGACTCAAAACTGTTGCCTCATATAAAATTTTCGGAGAGTTGTGGGATTGCTGGGAATCAGCTAGCAATGTTGTTGAGGAGAGCACCTATCCTTTTTACTCGGCAAGAAGCTGTTGTTAAGAACCTTGTTTCCAAGGTCTCCGATATGGGATTGATATGAATTCGAGGGTGTTTGTTCATGCTTTGGGTGCTGTCTAGTAATGAGACACTCAAGAGAAGGGTTCAAACTTTTGAGAGGTTTGGGTTTTCTAAGGATGAGTACATATGGTAGTGGCTTGTTTATGTTGAAGTTGCAAGCGGATAATTGGTTGAAGAGGCTGTTTTTTGGGGTTTGGGTATGCAAAAACGAGAATTTGTTGCTGTTGCATTTGCAAGAGTAATTTTTTTTTTTGGTTTTTGATTTGCAGAAACAAGCTTTGTTGAAACGACCTGTTTTTGTTACCCATTTTTTCGTTTTTCAAAACAAGAAGTCGATGATGGTTGGATTATATATGTCATAAATATCTGGTTTTATTGACCACTCCCCCTTTTTTTTTATCTCCTTAATTAGAGGAGAATCATGTCTCTTCACTTTTGTCTTCAAATATAAATAGTATTTCAATATAACCTAAAGATGAAAAAAGATATATGTAGTGTCCTTATGTGTAATTATATTTAGAAACGGTGATATATGTGTTAAAATCCCTTGGTTAGCAGCAAACATAGGAAAACCTCCCGAGAAGTGGCCGAGCGGAACGGAATACGCTGTCCTCGGTTCGCAGACGAGGGTTCGAGACTTGGGAGTGGATTAAATCCTGGTAGTCCCGGTTGTCTCTCGGCCTGTGTTTGCATAGAGCTGAGTTATTCAGACCCGATCTGTTTGTCCTCGATGAGGTGCTACGATGATCACACTCGTGAGCATAAGCCCGCTGTTGAGTGTCAGTTATGGCTCACAGAAACATTTTGTAGTGGGAGAGTACCTTTCTGTTTAAACCTGTATAATCACGTCCAACAAAAATATACTACCTATCGATCGTCTTCACCTCTCTTTCAGCAAAAAAAAAGAAGCAAACATAGGAAAGGCCGAGGAAAGAGGGTTTAGTACTTGTGTTTCATGTTTGCATTGCAACAATGGTGTCTGTGGGTGTTCTATGGGTCCTTTCTGAGCCCAAAAAGTACCAACAGTTTTATCAGAGGAAATTATACGGTACGCGTCTTTTGACAAAAACATTTGCCTTGAACCATAATCAATTCCCACTTTCACGTCACCTGTGTGTGGCCTATTCATTTGTTCTTTTCCTCTTTAATATTTTAGTCCTTTATTTTATTTTAAGACAATTACATTAGTATTTTTATATTTTTTATAATTTATAATTACATTCTTAAAGTTTCAAAATGCTATGATTGTATATTTGTTCTTAAATTTCATCAGTCAAAATTTAGCCAAAACTCAAATATAACTCAATTAGGACTAACAGAATAAAAGAGAGTGCCTTAATAAACATTGTCCTCTTAGTTCTAACTGGGTTCTAGCTGAATTCTAGTTGACGAAATTTAAGATTAAGGATTCAATTATAATGTTTTAAAGCCTTAGAGATATAATCATAGATTATGAGAAAATACATAGACACTAATATAATTCCTCCAATTTTCTTTTCCATTTTGGATCTTTTACCTATTTTTATCTATTTTTTGTCCTTTCCATTTTTTTGTATTTTTATTTAGTCCTTTCTCTCTACACCTATCATTTTCTATAGGTCTTTTGTCCTATTGTGTAAGTTTTTGGTTTGCTTTTCTTTTTGCCTTTTTAATATTTCAGTTCTCCATTCCTTTCATTTCTAGTTTTACCTATATTTAGTTGTTACACAATCTTTTATTTCAATTTTTATTTTTTTATGTAAAACTTTTTAGCTATTCTTAAATATTTATTTTTTGTTTTTGAATTTTTTAGCTATTCTTAGACCTTTTTAGTTCTTTTTTTAATTATTTTTATGTTATTGTTTGGTGTCTTTGTTTGACTTTCTACTAAAATCCATGTTAAATGAGATGAAGTAATGGGACTTTAGAAGAGCAAGGCGTGGGGCAGCGCTGAAAGTTGAGAGAGATTTTGATTTGGTGTTTTTGATTGCAAGAAATTTCATAGTCTTAGAGCAACTTCAATGCTACTCTTTATTTTTTAATGTACTTTTTGTATAAATAAAGAGTATATTTAAATATAAAGAGTAAAAATAAAAATTTTCTCCAATGGTATTCTCTAAAATTAAATGTTTTCTTTTAAAAGTAGAATAAAAATAATAAAAACTAAATAAAAAAAATAAGAAGAGTAGTAAAAATGTTAGGGAAACTTGAACCTCATTAATAACATAAAGATAAAAAGTGAATTTGGTTATCCAAATTTAGAGAGTCAAAACCACTCTCTAATCTAAATTTAAATATGAAGAGTGTATTAGAGCTTTATTTTTTGTGTTGGCTCTTTAAAATTTTTTTTAGAGCATGTTCAATAGTGTCCCTAAATATAAGGAGTCAAATATATAATTTTATTTTTGTTTGTTTATTAAATTTTCTTAAAATTTGTGTATTGGAGAAAGAATATATTAAAAAATAAATATTTTATTGAATAATTAGATGAATAGTATTAAGGAGTTAATAATAATTCTTTAGATTTGTTGAGGTACTATAACTCTAAAAAAAATGTTAGTTAATTTATTTGTAAAATATTGAAAATGTGAGATAAATTACAGTGAAAGTAGAGTTGTGTTCAAAATTTGAGATGAATAATAAGATAAAATATTCTTATACATGCACTTTAGACTTTAAAAAGAACATTGAAGATGCTTTTAGAACATTTTACTCACCCCTTCCCTTTAAATACCTACACCTAATTGGACTAAACAACAATGTGTCAATTTTGAATGAATGTGCACATCAAAATACTAATATTAATAGAGACAATATAAAAAAATGATACGAGCATTATGTCAGTAAAAGAAATCTGTATATACATGAGTCAGCTATGTTAAAGAAGTGAGTGAATCACACTTTTTAATGTCTATTGACATTGCGTGTTTACCGTGAGCTTGAGACTGAGAGACAAAAAAAAAAAAAGGGGTTGCAAATGCATATATTAGAGTTAAGGGGACTGCGATGACTGTTTGCCAAAACCACGGGTGGTGATGATGATACATGAAAACCACCCCATGTTTTTTTCAGTCAAAACTCAAAACTGTTTGCCAAGAACTTTCTAGAGTTTCCGTTTATTCAAAGCTGAGCTTTTGACCTCAATTATGGGATCACTACCCTCATGCTCATACTAAGCAGTCCTACTTCAAGTTTTTTCGTTTTCATCATTTTTGGTAAGTCCTACGTAAGATATAGTCTAATTACATTTGTTTTAGTAGTTACAAAGTGGTCTTATATAGTCTTTTTATAGTTTGTTTCTTATAAGATTTGAATTTAGAACATAAATTTTTATTTGTTTATCAACTGGATTTTCCTTCATGGTGTCTTACATAGTAATTTTTTTTATAAGTCATTTTAATTACTCTCACTAAGAACTGAATCCATAATTTTTTGGCACCAGACTTGTCTCTAGTACTAATAATACAAGCTCAATGTTACGTAGTAGTTATGTCTTTGACAAGTCATTAATATTATTAATAAACCAAGCTACCGAACAATACAGGAAAAACTCTACAGTTCAAGATACTTTCACACACTTAAGACTACATCGACCTGTTAATAATTATATATAAATATTGAAATAATAACAAAAGAAAATAATAAGTAAAGAGAGAATTCGAAATTAATTAGTGTATATTGCACGAAACTTCTTCTATTTCCAGTGAACTGTCAATTAATATATAATAATTTCTATCAATAGTTTACAAGAAATATATTGTAAATTATTCCTCCGTCATACGTGAGGATATTAATAAATTTAACGAGGTACCACCATCTTTTACCAAAAAAGATATTGTAAATCTATAAATCTTTCACCTCATTTTTTAAAATTTCCTACCTATTAGTGGTTCCAGAAATTTGAATCCTGAGCTAACAAGGTATTAATTAAATCATACTAAGAAAATAAATTTATTATCGCAACAGTAATCATGTGAAAGATCATATGTATATATGTATAACATTATTTGAAGCTTGGCGGCGAAGGCAATGTAAGAGCTAATTAATATATGCTATGCATGTGCTTTGCATTTGATTTAGTTATAATTAATATATTTACTGCATTTACACATGAAATGTTTGCTTCTAAGCTTCACCAAAGAAGACTAAAACTCATGAAGTTCATCTTCTTCACAAACTAATCACATATTGCATTCGTGTATGTAATTCATAGCGTAAAATTTATTGATTACCCAACAAGAAGAGTTGAATATTCGTCTAGTAAGTTAGCCTATAGTTTTTTTTCCTCTTATCTATTTTAAACACAAATTGAAGATCCTGACTTAGAAAAATCCTCATTAAATCTCGAAATTAAAGAAACTAAATGCATAGGGAAGCCAGAAATGTTGAGTCGATGCCGGCGAAGTTGACGAGAGCCGATGACACAGCTGCACGTCATACGTCAGCGTATTAATTCTACGTCAAACAAGGAAGCATTGCATCACTCACCAGTTCTGGTCAATAGATTTTGAGGTTTTGCTAGTCGGAGGCTGGAACTCCGTTTTAAGTCGGCGATATCAAAGGATAATCACTCTCGAGGAGCCTTGATGTTCTGTAGCGGCAATTTCAAAGAAATTCAGGATAAATAACTTCTTCTATGATCCTAAAATGTCTGAGTGTTTTACTCATTTTGTTTTTGTGATGTATACATTTTATTCATTTGTAGTACGTAAATATAAGAGATTATATCATGTGGTATTCATTCTGTATACATTCTTGTTATATATTGCATATTTTTTTCATATACAGAGAGCTTTATATAGTCTTTTGTACTCGTTTTATATTTATTTTATACATGTCCTTCATATGTATTGTAAATATGTATTATAACAGAAATTATTTAGCGTTTTTGTATTAATTGAGTTCTACTTATTTTGTATTCACCATGTGCATGTTCTTCATATTTATAGACATATTACATAACAAAAGCTAGTTTCGTTTTATGTAGTGTTGTGCTGGTTTTCTACATATTTGTACACGTTATATAAAGAGATTAAAAAAAATGCTTCTTTTGTGATTATTTTTTGCAATTTTTAAATGGCAATTCAGTATATTTGACATTCTAATCGTTATGTATTTATTTGTACACATTATGTATATAAATTACAAAAATTCTTTTTCAGATTTTTTTCTTCTTTTTAAATGAAATTTGTCAGTATTATTTGGTGTTATTATACATTATGTACACGTTCTATACTCGTACAATGATTTATTTACAAAAAATCTTTTTTTTTGCGACTTTTGCTATTTTATTCATGTTTTTAGTCGATTTTTAGAAAAATCGCATTTTTAGAAAACTTTTGGC
>CAODLS010722324.1:0-16367 GCA_948243855.1 Flueggea neowawraea
ACTGTTGACTCGAACGACCGGTCGTCTGACGTTGCGAACGACACGTCGTTTTGTCTTACGACCGAACGACACGTCGTTTTCTCTTCCGACCAAACGACATGTCGTTTGTCAACGCAAATGACAAGTCGTTTCTTCCGCGAAACAAACGACACGTCGTTTCTTTCCTTCACGCGGACGACTGTGCATACACGCAAACGACACGCTGTTTTGACCAGTGACAGACGACCTGTAGTCTGATTTCCTATTTCTTTTCTTCCATTTTTCTTTCTTTTTTTCAATTCTAACCAATTTTCACTTATTTTAATTATCCAATATATCTCAAAAATCATATTAATACCAAAAAAATATTTACACTCCAAAAATATCATTAATTAATTTAATGATATTTTAAATTAAAATTAATCCCTCAAAAATAATTAATTCGAAAAAAAAAATTCAAGGGAAAATTTACCCAAAATTAGTCAAAAATTTCAGATTATTACATCCACCTCTCTAGTCTCAGTCCTCCATCTCAAACTGACGAATCGATGACTGAGATCTCCTCATCCGTCGCCTATATCTCCTCCTCTGTCGCCTATATCTCCTCCAGTCTCTGTTAGTTTTAGTGCGCTAGTCCAATCATGATATACATTGTCATTTGATTTATCATTTAATAAAGAGGAATTTCATTTCATATACTTGAAATATTGTATGTTTTATGAAGAGAAAACCTTCATGAATAGTTTATTCTTTCTTGTGTCATCAAGTACGACTTGATAGTAAAACCCTAAGGTAATAGGAATACTATTCTAAATGTCCTTGATCGATCATTATCATAGGAATGATGATGAATTAAGATTAGTATGTTGCTAAGTGGATAATCATGTTTTACTGGTTATGGATATGAGATATCAACTTAGAACATAGATATATGTTAGGGAACATAACATATATTGGACTGACCCGCTATGAAAGCACCTCATGGATTGTTGTCACAAAGTAGCTTTTCATACAGTGGTGATGTTTGAGTCTTCTGACTGAAACTCACTATCAACTCCTACATGAGGAATCGCATGTTCTGACTTAGTCAAACGTTATCCGTAACAGGGTAACAATAAAGGTTATAATTGGATATGTCATGAATCTTGTAGATGAGTGATAATGAGAGTGATGGATTTATTCCTCTTATGAAGAGTGATATCTCTTGGCCACTTTATGAGTGGGATTAATGAAATGTATGCATACTCGAATGAATTGATAAAGGGGTTTATCAATGTCATTTGGTATATCAATCTGCTTGAGATCAAGAAATATTCTAAGTAATATAAGGTTGACATGTGATCATGCCTTATGCTTAGATGAGATATCGTGTGACAAAAGGACTAAATATCAAATTGTGAAAGGTTAACTCGAATCATCGAATACCACTCGATTTTGTATTGTCATAATGTATTACTAGATACCGCTTATGGACTTTGGACCCAAGTTTTGGGACGAGACCCATTACCAATTTCGATTGGGCCTATTGGATCACACACAAGAACGATTTGAATTGGTTCACAAATATTCTCTCTCATGGTGATTAAATTATTAAGATGATTAATTTGATTAGTCATTAATAATTTTGAGTTTTATGATTTAGATCATAAAATAATGTAATGGGCTTTTGATATTGCCTCTTATGATTGTTTTTGGTATAAATTATGCGTGACATAATTTTGGCCCATGTAAATTAATAAAGGAGTAATTAATTAGTGATAATGTATCAATTAATTAAAGCCCAAAACATTATATATAGCCCTACAAAATTCGGCACACATTAAAAGAATTAAAAGTTTGACTAGATCAAAGGTTGACTAAGTCTTACTTAATCCACTTGATTAAGGACACCTATTCTATAAAGGATTTCTACTCCTTTTGTGACTAGGATTTCTAACCCTATTTTAATTAAGAATTCAGCTGTGTTTAAGTCTTAATTAAGAATTATTTTCTTGTTGGACAAGTAATACAATTCGCCTAGGGTTTTCTTGTAGTTTCGGTTTGTACACTCCTAATCGAATTAGGAGATCTCATCCTTGTGGGACAAGGAGAATTTCGGCTGCCCTTATGTACATATTAGGGTTTCTTTTCTTCTATAAATAGAGAGAGGGCCAAATTTATTTTTATATATTAAGGCAAGAGGCCGAATTAGTGTGTGCACCAGAAGGAGAGAAAAACAGTATTTGTGTAAGGAAGTATAGAGATTCTTCGTGCTAGTACACATTGCCATTCCAAGTGAGTCTGTTTGTGTGGATACCTTTAGAAACGTTCGCGAAAAGGCAACGTGAGAGAAAGAGTTTCGAGTTTTATACTTAAAGCTACACCAACACTCCATTCGATAAAATATGCTAACCCTAATCGTGTATGTCGATATGCATGGATCCTTGGTGGAATTCTAGATGTAAAAATTTTGTTATTTCTGCTGCTATATATGCTTATTAATGTCATAAACTTAGTTACGAATTCCAACAGTCTCTCCTTACTTTCATCTCCTTCAGCCTCCGCTGACTCGTCTAGTATCAACCTCCACCTCCACGAATCTCCGTCCTCCACCACCACTTCCATTACGTCCAGTCCACTTCCACATCTCCTCCGCCTTCACATCTGCAATCAGTCAGCATTTTTCAAACAACAAAATTGCAAACTCAAATCAAAGACACAAGACTACAAAAGATAGAGGAAAAACGTATTAGCACTAACCAGCCACACAAGCACTCAGATATGGCCGCCACCATCGAAGCCAGATCTAGCCGCCATCGACGACGCAGAAAGCCGCAAACACGAAGAGAGGAAAAGGCGAGGAGAACCGATGCTAGGAGTGGAGCAAAGAGACGAGATCGACATAGATTTGATGAAGAAGAGCAAGTCGTGACGGAGGAAAAGGCGAGCATGAGAGAGAGATGGCGGAAGAGCAATAGGAGAGAGAAAGAAAGAAATAGTTAGTCAGATGGAGGCGGAGCAAACATAAATCTGTTAGTTGAGAGGAGGGAGAGGAGAGGACAAAGAAGAGGGAGAGAGAAAAAGAAGGACGAGAGAGAGAAACATAGGAAGAGAGAGAGTTGAAGTAGTGAATATATATTTTATCCGTATAAATTAAGAATTATATCCATTCAAACTGTAAATTGTGGGCCGAAAATTAAGAAAAGTTTTTCATTACTGTTAGTTTGTAATTAAGGTCCAAATTACAGTTTATAGTGTAATTATTCCTTTTTTTTTAATAAAACCTTCAAAATAGGATATTAAACTTTCAAAATAGGATATTTTGTAATCGGCTAACATGTTTGTGGTGAGATATTGAAGTGGGCTTTGAACCCCATGTGCTATAGCCCAAGTCCAATGATACACATAGCACCATAACTATGCTGAAAAAATAAGTAAGGCGCTGTTTGTTTCACCAGTTGTTCTTCCACCAAAAGCTCTACTTTTCTTCTCTTTTTCCCCCCCAGCACCAACTGCTCTACTTTGACGCTGTTAATAAGCAGTGCGTTTCGGTTGTGAAACGTTTCACAATGCTCCATGAAACGCAAAATCGAACGGGTCCTAAAACTCACACGCAAATCAAGTACAAGTGTTTGGTAAGATATCTCATTTTCTAACCCAAACTTTTGCATACGTCCCTGGTACGAAACGGTCTAGGAGTTTTTGCTCCTAGCCCAAGTCTCCAGACCCAAGCCCAAACTGAACATGGTTTCATCCACAGTCTAATCTAAACTGCATCACTGAAACCCTGTGCTTGTCATGTAGGTCAATCTAGTTAGGGCAACAAGAGGTAGCGCCATTCAGTCAGGAAAATTAACCTTGACGGTCTGTGCACAAATACGTCCACGGGGGTCTCGTGACCCTGCCTCAAGTCCCCCCCAACCCCCCAAATTTCTAATTTAAACATTAAGTAATTTTCTTTTTTTTTTTCTTTCCAAACATTAGGAAGTTTACATTGATGTGTAAATAAATAATTGTGCAAATTAAAGCAAGCATTAATAAAAAGTGCACTTGCTTAATCCAAAATTTATAATTTATATTGTTATAAACTCTTCTCATAGTATAATAAATAGGTAGAATATTTATCTTATATCTCAATCAATGAATTACAATAATTAATCATAGAAAGAGATTATATGTAAGTTTTCATGTGTCAAAATGACAATATGTGTAATAAACTATTTTATCGCTATTTTTATTAAATTATCACTTAATATATTTTAAATTTTCTTGAGTATATTTATAAATATATTTGAATTTCAATTATTATAACACTTATAAAAATTATGATGTGAGGAAGACGTTTTTAGACATTTTTCTTTTTCTTTTTAATTTTAAATTACTATAATAGTTAGATGACATTGTATTACAAATAATAATTATTATAAAAAAATCCACTACTACATATCAACAAATATTAATTATTTTTATTACATAATTTTATTTTTTTCTTATTTTATAAAATAAAAATTAACTACCAAAATTTAAAAATATATATTTATATTAAAAATAATTCAATTAAAAATAAAAATATTTTAATAACATGTAACATATTTACACGAAAGGTTAATTATATATAAATAGTGTCCTGAGTGAAGTTTTTTTTGCTCCCGTCACTGTCGCCGGTCCACCGACGGTTGTTAATCCCCGACAGATGTGAAGCTGAAAGCGGCACGCCGTTGTTGTCGCAGTAATTACTGTACTGGGTCAGGGTTTGGATCAAGAGTGAAGTTGGTGTGTTGGGCAAATCTAGCAAGACCAGAAACAGAAGTCTTTAGACCACATATTCAATATTCATGGATATTTCTGATCTTTGTAATCCTTATCTTCAAGCGAAAGGGATGATACTGCATTGCCGCTTTCTGCTTTGAGAGTTGCTTCGACTTTTCCTATTTATTGGCTTCATCAAGAGCCTATTTATGTACTGGTGTACCACATCGTGGCATGGACCGGCCGCTTGCTTTCAAATAATTATGTGGTCTTGTTTATTACTACATTCTTTTTTTAATTAACTCCTAATTTGTTATTATTGGAGAGAATTTTGAGTAAAAGTTATTAACTCCTTAGTATGATTAGTAGGTTTTTGATATTTTAAAATTGCACCTCGTTTAATCAGTTTAAAAATCACTTATAAATACATTTCTCTCAAACAAATGAGATGTTTTGAAAATAAAATCGTGCGGGTTAATAATCAACTCAAAACAAGCAAAGCATCAAGCGTGTGAATCTAACAATTATCAAAGATATCGTCCACAATACAATTACAATTTGGTATATACAATCTTAATAAAATGTGTCAAATTTTAATTTCCATTTTATGAAAAACAAAGTGTAAAAAATAAAGTGTCGTTAACATTTCTCTCACTGATAGGATATCAAAAAATTAAACGGTGATTTTTTTTTCTCTTTTACAAATGCATAATGTGAATTCAGATTCAATTTTTTGCATATTGAAGTGCCTGAAATGGGCAGCTCAAAAACCGTTGAAACAAATGGGGCAATCGCCACAATCGCCTTTCACCAATATAACAACCTTTAGGAAAAAATTATGCAACAACCGGTTAACATCTAGTAGACTGGCAAAGCACGACATAAATGATACCAATAATGCACATGAAACACAACAGTTATGGATATCATGGAGAAAACGGTGTTCTATCTGTTGAACAAATTATTTGAAACTAATTATCTGTCTACCCTTTTTGAAAGTGCATGGTGTAATCAGTCTACTTAGATGGTGGACTGACTTAGATTAGAAAATAAGAGTCATTAAATTAGAAAATTAATTTAATTGGAGTGTATACATGATTCATATAAAATTTATTATGATACAAAATTATGATATTTTAATATTATAAATTCATTAAAATTATTAAATGATTTATATCATGAATGAGTCATAATACTAGATGTTCAAAATTAAAATTAATATAATATTATTTTCCTATGATAAAAAATTTATAGTACTAAATGTTCAAGATAAAAATCAATATAACACTAAATTTGATATGATACGAGATCATGAGATTTTAATACTATAAATTTGTTGAGAATACTAAATAATTTAGTATCATAAATAAGTTCATAGTGACTAAATGTTCAACCTAAAATCACATATAGTACTAAATTCTATATAATACAAAATTATAAGATTTTAATAATATAAATTCGTTGAGAGTATTAAATGATTTAATATTATAAATGAGTTTAAAGTACCAAATGTCCAAACTAAAATCAAATATAATACTAAATTATAATGATACAAAATTATAAGATTTTAGCACTATAATTTTTTTTTAGAGTACTAAATGTTTTAGTATCATTGAGTTTATAGTACTATAAGTTCACACTAAAATCAAATATAGTACAAAATTTATATGATAAAAAATTATGAGATTGTAGTACTATATATTTATTGAGAATACCAAATGATTTAGTACAATGAATGAGTTTGTAATCCTTAAAAGTATCACATGTAACAAACAACTAATCGTACAAATTGAAATAAATAAAATAGTTCGAGTTAGTCTCACTCAAATTAATATAATGATGGTTATTAATAGTGGAATCGTTAGTCTTGCAAGCAAACCACAACCATTGTGAAGCCATAAGAATACACGATTAATTCGTCGTTTAGATGCTGCATAAAGATCTACACGAACGCACAAATGAAATATGAAGTATCAAAAACTTTTTCCTTTTTACATTGAATACAATATTATTAAAATCCATTAATATATCTAAGTGAGTTTTTTTGTCTAGTACTTATCATTTTTTATATTTTTTTTATCACAATTATGATTTTTTTATTCTTACTTGGGTTAACATAATGATAATTATTAATAAATCGTGTAAAAGAAAAAAAATAAACATGATCAATTTTAAGTAACCAGACTAATTTCATTTGGTTGATTTGAATGGTCAACATAGTCAAATTGATTTGGAAACCAAATTATTGTGTATATTAAATTTATATACCATTATTTAATGACTAAAATTTAATACATAAACTTAAGAGATATAATTGTTTGGTCTAACTCAATTCACTTAATTGTGATGTAGCGTAACTAATGGCAATGTTTGTGTTAATTTAGGTGCAAGTGACTTTGACGTAAGGTAAGAGTTAGTTTTTATTTTGTTTGTTAGTTGATTGGGGAGTCACCCATATTGAGTTTGGGTGGCTGAACCTGACTGATAAAAGCATAGCTTGGTCGGTTAGTTGTGATCTAACCGACGAGACTGATCAGAGTTATGTGTTCATAGACAACATAACAGTTGTGGAAAGACCAAACCGGTCAACAATCTGACATGTCTTGTCCGTCTAGTTTCTTTGCACTTTTTGTCTAACTAGTTGGCTAGTTGCTATGGCTTATGGGTTGAAAACATAAAAATGCCATGTTATGTGCCGGTTACCAACCATGGGCCAACTCTTGCAACCAATTAAAAATCTATTTCGATCCCACCCAACCAAATAATTTATCCAACCTTATTATAAATCTTGTTATAATTAGGTTTTTGTTTTTAAAAATAAAAGAGTGGATAAAATTCAAATAAAATATTTTATTTCTTATCTCCATTAAAATTTGAATTTGAAATATCCACATATAAATATTAAGTGATTACCGTCAGTTATAACTATTTTTTGTTATAACTAGGCTAAATTAACATAAAGCTACCTCAATGTTTTACCTATTCAACAATATCCAAATATATTATTAATATATATTTCTATTACATAATTATACATTCAATGAATTCACGGGAAAAAATTCAAGACTACAATCTAATATATCAGGAGCACATTTAACATTTATTTTTTTGAGTGATTTGCATGGAAACGTTCCACTAATTCACGGATAATCAGATATTTACTGATAATCAATCACTAATACGGTCTCCCAAACTTAATAAAGAAAATAATTCACAATGCCACTTTCACAGCGAATTTTTTTACCGCCTCCAACCATGGCTCTTTGTAAAACGATAAGATCCACGTCACTGCAACTAAAAACCAATCTCTTGCTCAGCGGACAAGTGTCATCCACCACAACATTCCTCACGCTCCACCAATTGCACGCGCCACGATCTCCACCACCGATCTCGCACACATATACCTCCTCTGGAACCGAATTGTTAATTATATACACACAAAATTTCCCATCACATTCGCACTTATCGAAGGCGTAACGTAAACTTCATCACCGTTCATCTTTTCCACAAGCTTCTTCGGCATCTCTCCGATCTCTCCGCACACTTCCAAGGACTCGTCGTCCAGTCCGTACAGTTTCATGCTCTTGATCTCTCCCTACTCGTCCCCGTCCACGCCGATCAAAATCAAACAGCCATTACTGTATCCAATCGAATACGAGCAGCAATTTCTGCTACAATGGAGATTGTAAGGACCGTGCCACGATTTAGCTCGAGGATCGAACCAGAAACAAACGCCGGAGCGCTTCTCCACGACGAACATTCTTTCGGAGGTCGTTGCAATGGAGAGCGCCGACGTGGCGCAACAGTCCCTAAAAAACGCAGGCATGGACTCGCAAGTCTCCCACGTGCGGGTGTTCAAGTCGAAAACCTAAACCGCTAAAGGATCGTCTTCGAACTCGCACGTGCCACTAGCAATGACGACGCGGCGATCAACAAGAGCAACAATAGGATCAGTCCTCGAAGAGAGCGGAGCATCCATGTGGTGCCACGTCAGATGGAGGGGGTCAAAGGAGAAGGAGAACTTGGAGGGAGAGATCATGTAGAGAAAAGGGGACTGAGAGGATCGGAGAGATGAGACGTACTTGATCGACGGTTCGTGATCGATGCCGAGCCAGAGGTTGGAGCGAGGGTCGTAGGCGTGGGTGGAGGTGGAGTGCGGAGGCCTAGTGGCTTGGGTGTGGAGGAGGAGCCAGGGCTTGAGCGGGTTGGAGTGGCGGAGAGAAGCTGACACGGCGAGCTTCCATGGCTTGGACACGTGGCAGGCGGGGAGGAGGTCGATGAGTGGGACGTGAGTTAATATGGTCTCCAAAACGTCGCCGTGGATTACAGCTTGAGCGTCGGATTCTTTCTCTCTTCTCATCTCCTTCTCCATTGTTAACATTTTCCCTTTTTTTAATTTTTCTCGCCTTGACGTGTGGAGGAAGAAGGGGATGAAGGTGGTGTTTATATAGGAAGTGGGGTCTGTTGATGGATAATGCAACTGATAATTAATTAAATAGGAATGTGGTAATCAAGAAAACTGTTGGCCTTACTAATCAGAAACTCATAATGCAAAAGATCATAATAATCAACCCAACCCACCACCCATTTGATGCACAAATAACATATTTGGCCTTGCACACATAATATATCGAAGGCATAACAACGGAGGGCAGAATTCGGATTTTAAGCATTAATAAGAAGAAGCATGTCAGTGTGTAAACAGTGACTAGTAGTTGCAAATATTTGAGAAATGGGGACAGAATAGACTGCAAGATAATTGATTGAGCAAGACGCGGAGGAAGGTGGATGCCTCTCATACAATTCAACTACTACGACCTTCCTTTTTTTGTTTGTGGCAGACGAGGAGATGAATATTTTCAGTACATTCAATTAAATGCTGTTGCGGATAATGATTGTTGGACGATGCAAATGTAATTATCATCATAAAAGTGATTCCAATACATTTTCCAATTCGCATCGACAGCCATGGCCTCTACCGCTCGTGACTTGTTATATTGTGCTTATAAATTCGGCACACTCATTATTTAGTCCCTGAATTTATACCCAACAATCTCTTTAATCCACTAAACTTTAATTTTTATTTATTAGCCCACTCAACCTTTTAAAACGGATGGTAATAACTCTTTCAACGTAATGTTATTATTTTTATTGTACATGTCAAATTTTTTCATAATAGGTTAATGGCATGAAACTCGTGACATAGATGTAAACAATACCAAAATGTATCAGGACACATATTTACCTCCTGAACTTTCATGCAACACTCTTTCAACCCCCTGAACTTCATATTTCACTTATCGGCTCACTGAATTCTCTAAAACCTATGTTAGAAACCCCTTCAAATTAGTTAAATCAAACTCTCATCAACACAATCATGCCTTAAAGAAAAAACATAAATGATTTATTTAATTCCATTCACTTCCAATATATAATACTTTAGACACACTACTTTTTTTTTATTAATGCTCAAAGATATCAAGTAAGCTTATGCTTCATTTTCGTAAGCTAATGAATGCTTCTAATGTTGCAAAATTTTATATTGGGAATAAATGAAACTAAACAAACCATTTATGTTCTTTCTTTAAGGCATGATTGTGTTGATGAGAGTTTGATTTTACTGATTTGAAAGGGTTTTTAACATAAGGTTTTAGAGAGTTCAGTGAATTGATAGGTGAAATATAAAGTTCAAGGGACTGGAGAAACGTTGGATGAAAATTGAAGGGGTTAGATATGTGTTCGTTCATATTTTGGTATTGTTGGTATCCATGTCATCAACCTGTGAGCGTGACCAAAAAATTTAACTTGTGCAGTAAAAGTAACGGCGTTACATTAAAGGGGTTATTAACGTTTGTTTTAAAAACTTGAGTGAACTAATAGGTGAAAATTAAAGTTTAATGGACGAAAATGATGTTGGGTATAAGTCTAGGGGGGCTAACTATGAGTTATGTCGTCTAAATTCTCTCTCAAATCGATGTTGGAACCAAAAATAGAGAATTTTTCTGGTGCATGGTAAAAAAGCAAATATGTTTAGAGTTCATTGGTATGCAATTAAACTTTAATACTAAAAAGTCTTAAGTATGCAAAGTTTTACCGTGTGAACAAATAGAATGACTTATTAAAAAAAACTTGAGAAAATTATACAGTGCATAGATATTAGTTTGTTATTTATAAACCTACCAATTGGTAATTAGGTATATGTTTTTTTTGTCCGCAAATGACATTTTTATGTTTTTTTTTTTTCAAACACCCAACACCCTCAAACACCAGTCAATATCACCACCACAACTCCTCCGCTTATCCTCTGTTGTGTCGCCGTCGTTAGCTACCTCGCCAACTCCAAAATTGATGAAGTCTACACCAAGATCCGCCTCAGTCCACTTCCCAACTCTTCGACCTCGACGACGAAATCAGTCTCCGGTGGTTGTGAGGTGATAATCCTAAAAAGTCGGTGTCTTTCGCTAAGAATGGTGGTTAATTCTCTGCTTTGAGATATTAACGGCGTTGTTGCTGTCCCTTTCGCAAATCCACCATCTCGGACTGTGGCAATCTCATCGAAGAAAATTCTTAAGAAAGCGTTGAAGAGGGTGCAAAGCAAAGAAATTGGAGAGGGAGAGAGACAATTGTGAATATACAGTCTGAAATGGAGAAAGAGAGAGAAAGAACCATAGTTCAACATAATGGGGGGGGGGGGGGGTGGTTGCGGCGCATAAAGGGGGAATCTTTAATATTTCTTGCTCGTTTTCACTTGGTATTTATCTAGTTTTCATTTGGTATTCTATTGATAGAATGTTATTTGTTATTTGAAAATCAATCGGATACTTTTTGAGAACTTCTTGAATACTGATTGAATAATTTTATCTTAAAATCAATTGAATACTTTTTGAAAACTTACTGAATGCTTTTTAAAACTTATAGAAAATTTGTTGAACATTTTCAATTACATGTTGAATACTTATTAAATATAATTAAAATTAATTGAATACCAATTGAATACATTTTGAAGATTTATTGAATAATTGTTGAATACTATTTTAAATCTAACTGAATATTTATGGGCAAAATTCACCGCAATCTTTGAGATTTGACCATATCTCTCGTGTGATCCTTCCATTTTCAAAATCCTCTGCTCCGGTCATTCAATCCGTCATCTTCAGTTAAATATAATATACCACGTCAAATTTTTTAACGTGCACATAAGACTTACTAATTTTAAAATTTAATGACAAAAATGCCTGATCCCTCATCTATTTCATTCGATCGATCATTCCATTCCCACCACCGGTCCACCACCGTATTTCCACAAGAACCACCATTCAAGAACACCATTTATGCCACCACTTTTCACCGCCATCCTTCCAGCTAGCTTTCTTCCCTCCCACAACAAACCCGTAAACAATCAGTTAATCTAAAACCCTAAGCCACAAAACTCCAAACCTACACCCACCATTTCTACCACCCCTCTTCATTGCCACCATTCAAATCCCAGAACCAAACCCATCAGTGAAGCCAATTACTGATTTTAAGAAATACCTATCTTTTCAACTCCCTTTGTCTCACATCATTGATTACAACCACATCTCTGAAACAAAGAGGGATTAGGAGAGTGGATGCAGGCGTACGACGGGAAAGATGAGATGGAGGGGAGAGGAAAGTGGAGGAGCTCTGAGACCACAACACACACCAAAACACCTGGCTATCCATAGATTGGCACTCTTCCTGATGTGGGTTGATAATTGGGGATTTATGATATGTGTTTGTAAAATTTGGATTGTGAAGAACGATTCTCTGATGTTGGTGGGAGTGAACCCATGCGAACCCATTTCAATTTGAAGCCGAAGAAGAAATGGTTTATGAAATGGGTTGATCTGTTAAGCATCTCGTTGAATTAAAATTTACACAGAAGATCTGAACGAGTTGGCAAAGGCATTTGTTGAATCTGTTAAGCATATTGCCGAATATAATTTACTGGCAAATTAGTTCTGTTTTAATAGCAACAGTAAGCCGAATCGTCATTTTTCTGGGTTCATTTATTTTCTGGTGGGTTTGGCTTTTAAGCCATTGTAAGTAGATCAAGCAACAATAGCTGTGAAAGTTGCAGCAGACATATTCTTGCAACTTAGAAAAATCAAAATTGATTTAACAAGAGAGAGAGAGAGAGAGAGAGAGAGCAATGGTGGAGAAAAGGGGAGAGAAGAAAAGAGAGGTGTGTGTGTGAGAGAGAGAAAGAGGGAGAGAGGAGAGAGAAAAATTTTGGAGAGGGAAAAAAATCTGGTAAGAGAAGGGTTGAGTGTGTTTTTTGGAATAAATTGATTTTAAAATCGAGGATAATTTCATTTTTTTGTCTTTTCTGTTAAAAAAATAAATGGAGTTAAAAACAATGAACCATATCAAAGGGTGTTAAAAATGGAAAAACGGCACGAGAGATATGATCAAACTTAAAGAACCGCAGTGAATTTTGCCCAATATTTATTAAAAATACTTAAAATTTGATTGAATACCAATTTAATACTTTTTAAATATTATTAAATACCAATTGAATACTATTGTAAAACTGACTAAATCAATTGAATAATTTAGCATTCACTTGGCTTTTTCTATACATGAATTTATATTTGTAGTATCTAATCGGGTAGTTTATAATTGGTTATCATTCAGTATTCAATCGGCTTACAGATCTTCTATTTTATATTCATAAAATATTATAATAGTTTTCAATTGATAGTTAAATGATATTTAACATGTATTCAAAGAAGTGTGTCCTTCACGCACGCGTGCACTGTAGCTGCACGTGTGCACGCATTGCAAGCACAAAAAGAGTCTCCTTTTTTTGCAAATTTCATTTCTTCGGATCACAAATACAAAAACTTTTTCCTGCAGTCGCAAAATTTTAAAAAATTGGATATATATTTGCAGTTTCTAATTTTTATAGACATGTTTGTGCAATATCCTAAAAAAATGAAAATTGGCATTTTTTTATATATTTACTTCCGGGAAAAAATTATGTTTTTGTATATACCCTTATGTCCTTCTGGTGTAATTAGCAAAAAAACCTTACCCGAGGTCGATGATTGTAGCCCATGGACATTTGGGTTCATCCACATTTCCAACAGAATAGCTACCCAAAGAAAAGCCTTCCTTTGAAACATGGGCTGCAGCAGTTAGGAAAAGCCCAAGTCAACCCTAGTCAAAGTAGACAGTAATTGACACGGGCAACAAACCACAGCAGCTCCGTTCCTTCGCCGCCGCTCCACCAGTCGCTGGTTCATAAATATTTCTAAAAATTTTCTTGAGTACAAAACATGCACAACTGAGTATCACAAATAGGAGATACCACAACAACCATCTGTCTTTTCCAGTATGTGATTACCTTGTTCACATTGCTTTTCAATGATTTATTTGCAGTAGCATTAACTTGAAGCCTAATACCTAGAGGGTTGGTGTGGTGGTTACTAGAGAACTTGAAACGATTTGGCCGTTCCAGGAGTTCCTAAGACTATGGTTCAAGGATCACTGTAACCCGTATGAAGATGAGGCGAGTTCACTAAAGAAGTCGGTTAGATTAAATTTTGTCACTTACTATCTCTGCTACGAAATCTTACAAGATCTTTTTGCAAATTTTAGATCCTCCCGGATGCTCCTAAAGAACTTGTTTGTGAGCTAGCCTGGAGGTAAGCTGGCAATATCATTAGTCTGCCGTAACGTTCATAGTTATTGTAACTTAATTCTGTATATCCAATCACAAGTTGGTGTTTATGCCTTACAATGAACAGTAGAGATAACACAGTTTTGTAGGTCTCCGGTACAGGAACCGATACATGATCGGATATCAAGAAATGTTAAGAAAGCACTGTCGTCCTTAAAGTAACTTTGAGATTGCAAGGTTTCAGTTCCTGCTAAAAGCATAGCGAGAGCCTGACATGAAATGTTTTCACAATTTTTTATGGTGGATTAGTAAGGAGCCAAATGGTTCTGGTTGACCCTTGTCTGTAACAAAGACTTGGATGGTCTGTTCCATGTCCAATCTATACTCTGTATTTCCAGAATGTTTTAGTAATTTTATTTTGTCTGTGATATTAATGTTTGGCCATTTGCTGTTCAAATACCTACCTGTGGATACGAGGTGAAGCAACAATAACACTGAGTTTTATTGCAGACAAGGAACTTTTAAGGATTCCTGCTAGGTAGCTTCGATGTTCATGTAAGACGCTGCATTAGTCAGAACAAAGACATGGTTCATCCGAATTTCCATCAGATCAACTCTTTCTGAACAGTTGAGCTAGAGCAGTTAGAAGTCCAAATTGTCATCGAAAGTTTCTAGGCAGATCTAGCTAGCCCTAAGTGGACAAACCACCCAGCTAGGCTGATCACTACAGAAGTTAGGGGGGATAGATTGAGTATTACTAATGAAAGCTCTTTATTATGCAAAATATGAACAGGTACAAATTACAATCAAAATAGAAATTACATTTTAATTTTGACAATCAATACTTATGGGTCATTCCGAATGATACTATAATAAGAACTCTTAAAAGAAGTTTTCAATGAAGATTTGAATTACTTAATTTCAAATTCTGTTAATTAATTTGAAGAGATGATTACTTAATTATAATTTCAAAAATTACTTAATTTTAAATGTCGTTACTTAATTTGATCACCGATTACTTAATTTTGTGATAAATTAAGTAACCATAACAATTACTTAATTGTTGCTGAAATTCCTTAATTTGAGTATCAATTACTTAATTTATTAAAATAGTCATCATTGTAGTATCACCTACAAATGCCGCTGCTGTTGCTTTCTTTCGTTTTAAAGAAAATCTAATAATCGTTGATAATGGCCCATCGATGGCTAAAATTTCATTTCATTTGTGAGGTTTCTGGTACAAGTAAAATGACAGAATGAACGTTAAAAGCTTGCCACAACAGAGAGAAGGAAGTAAACTGGGATCTAAGTTGGTAAACTCATGCAGCTGCACTAATGCATTCAATTGCCTGTTTGCAGATGCCGGTCATAGTTGCTTCTGGTCCGTAAATCTGCAGGAGAAGATCGAAACAGAAAAAATTTACTTAACACGATTTCTGGTGAAGTGCAATGGAAGAAACAATGCAGAAGATTTGGCAATAAATTGTTACCTCAATGGGGATCCCAATTTCCTCACCAAGAGCTCTCATTTTCGCCAGTCCCTTCTGGTAGTTAGGACCTCCTCTCCTCACATATATGCTCATCCTCGCAGCTTTAAGCTTGGACTCCTAAGAAAATTCAAATTCCATTTCAATAATCGGTAGCAAAGGCAAAGAACGATAACAGAAACTCAATATCAACCAAAACGTTTTCTGATTCGAGTAAAAAATTCAGACAATATCTAATTCAACTCAATAATCGGATGCAACTTTATAAGTTCTCCTAGACGTTTTCTAATTCAAGTAAATTTTTTTTGAGACAATATCTTTGGCATTCTGTAGTAGAAAATTCAGATTCCTAGTAAAATGAAAAAGATTTTGCAGTATTAATTCAAGATTTCGATTCACCTTTTCCTTCAAAGCTCGAATTATGCCATTAAATGTAGCAGCAACATCAGTGAAGTTGGCAATTCCTCCTCCAATTACAAGAGCTCTCTTATGGCCATCAGGATTGGCAGTTGCACACTGCAGAGTAA
>CAODLS010722372.1:0-22392 GCA_948243855.1 Flueggea neowawraea
ATTAAAACCCTCACACATTTTCAACACCACAAATCAATTTGGTCCAAGATGAACCCAATTAGCAAAAATTCATTTCATTTTTTTCCATCCTTGGTTAAGTACAAAATTTAAATCCATTCAATCACAAATTCAAGAATCCTACGTTACAATCTACATAATTTAAGTCATAATTTCATCAATCAACTAATCAAAAACCCTAACCCTAAATAAAATAAAAACTTAATTACACTAAAAAATAGGGGAAAAAAAGGCTTGGCTTACCATGGACAAGGATGAACGGCATTGGCGAACGAGAAGACATGAGCCGGCGGAAAGATGGAGTGCGACAGCGTTGAGTCAGTTGAGTCAGGAGTGCATCGGTGTGGAGAGAAGCAGCAGTGGTGGAGAACTGGAGAAGAGAAATTGAAATGGGGAGAAAAGAGTGAGACTTTCGGGGGCTCTTAATGTGACCAGTGTTAAACGACCCTGGTCACTTTTATTTTTTTTTAACACCACAGGGCGAAACAACGTCGTTTCGCCCTGTGGTTTCAAAAAAAAAAAAAGAACAGACAATGTGCTTCATTCATCTTTCTCAATCTCCTCACCTCTAAAGCTTAAGTCTTCTAATGGCAACCCTTCCTCCCATGAGTAGAGGCCCTCTAGATGGGGGCTCCCATGGCCCTTCTTCGGTGTCCGGCACCCGCTGGTCCCTTGGTGGCTCTGTCACTGGTCTCATGACCCAAAATCGGACAGTGACCAGCGTACGAGACAAACTGTCTGTGGAAGCCTAACCCATCTCGCACAAGCCTCAAAGATCACACATCTACCCAAATTCATATTATTAGTCGGCTTATTAATCATATTAAAACATTTAACAAAGATAAGTTTTCCAAAAATAATATTTTCGAATATTATTAAAACATAATTATAATATCAAATGCTAAATAAAAAATTTAAGTAGAACCATTAAACATTATTTATCGAATACATAGTCATAATCTACTACTCAATGTGGAGTAACTAACATGATAGAAACTCGGCCCGGACAATAGGGTACTCACTGAGCACGAAAGAATCAAACGACCGCTATCAAAATCACCCGAAAAGTGAAGTAAAACAAAAACAAGAAAAAGAAAAGGGGTAAGAATCCTAGTGGGTGGATAACACATCAGATCGGCTTAGGTTCCTCAAAAGGGTTTTGAAAACAGTTCAAAAAACCACATACAGAAATAAGTGTATATACGTATACACACCATATATATACTAATAATATTTTCGTAATCATTTAGAAATCCTTTGCAAACAAGGCAGACACCAATTAGTCACCCAAACTGACTAAATAAAGAAATTAAATAAAATATTTAGTTTCTCAAATCCAGAATACTCAAAATATTTCCTTATCAAAATATTTTCCGAAATCTACGTTTATTTTTTTTTCAGAATATTTTCAAAAAGTAAAACCAAATTATTTCAGAGAGAAATACCAAAATATTTTTCAGAGAGAATTTCCAAATTATTTTAATGAGATCAGAGATCATATACATCAAGTCAATCAGACTCGGTAATAGCCACTTAGGCGAAAATTAGTCACTTAGGCACCATGGTATAATCACTAAGGAAAGTATAGACCACTCAGGCACAATGTATAACCACTTAAGCAATTGATACAACATCAGTGCCTCATAACTACGCTACTCTATAGCGGCTGTCCCAAATCAAAATGTTTGCCAAAAATATTTTAAATATATATTCAAAATATTCAAATAGGTAGCACATTGAACAAATAATTTATTCACCAAATTATTCGAAACGTTCAGACAAAGTATTTATTACATAAATACATTTGATTCCAAAACAAATACTTAGTACAAAAACTTTACTTGTTTCAGAACAAAACATTTACTTCAAAAACTATTCTTAAATCCAAAAAAAAAACAGTATATATAGAGTAAACCTTAAAATTCATAACAACGGTTATTTCTAAAATTATAATAAATATTAAAATATAATATTTATTTCAAAAACCATCAAGGTTTCCACTACAAAGGTTTTCACATAGATCCATTTTTTTAGCATTTCCTATCCTTTAATTATTCTAAATTTCATATTGAGGTCAACACAGCGAAAACATATACAGAGTTCAGATGATACAACCTATGTGTCTGAAAGTGCTACCACACTCACATGGATGCCGAGCAAATAATCCCGAGCACGGTCAACCGGTGAACGACTGGTCACCTCAAAAATCGAATATAATTGAGAACAAAAATTTATTACGAATGAGCCAAATATTTTACTGTGGCAATACAAAATGTGTATGCAATGCAAATGCAATTCCTAACCCACGACGGCGAAAATCCTATTACGAACGAAAATGAAACACTTTCACCGGAAATCGAACCTCAAATATGCCAAACAAATCACCTAGCAATATAAAGTTTCAACATTTACATACAAATCTTAAAATCCATTTTACAATTCTAACAAACATCACCAAACCAATAATTTTCTCAATCAATCCCAACCTCCAGACATCAGAACTAACCATAATCAAACCAAAACTATCTCTTCAATCATAAAAATTCATTCTTTTTATCATAAAATACAATCTTTCATCAAACCCATATAAAACCCATGCACATATCTCACCAAACCAACAAACCCATCATCATTCTAACCTTAGTCAACTTCCTAATACACAAATAAATCAACAATTAATCCAAAAATACCCTCTTTTCTCATCAAACCCTTAGCTCCATCGAACCCATATAAAAATATGACTTAAACAATATAAAAATCAAAACTTTAATGCTTAAACACTTCCTAATAATCAACCCAACCATCCAAACATTCAAATCCATCATCAAACCATCATTCTTACTACAAAAATTCGGATTTCCATCAACGGCCAACACAAAACACCACATTTAATCCAATCCAAATAAAACTCACTTCATTTCTACACCCACTCTAACATTATATATCAACATCCATCATCATTTCACCAAAAATGAGCATAAAAAAATTGAAATAAATCCTTCAAAACTGTCGCCCAACCAAACCCTAATAACACCCATTTGATTTTTCTATGAAAATAAAGAAAGAATGAGAAGAGCAAGAGAATTTACCTTGATTTGATGAAAGGAAAACAGAAGCAATAGAGAGAGCGAGAGATGAATTAGAGAGAGTTGGAGTGTGATTGGGTGAAGGAAGAAATGTGAAAATGAGGTGGATGGTGTCGGGCTTGTCTTAAAAAAATGGCAGACTTTCTTTTCTTAATCAAAGTGCACCGTTTTGGTGCTCTTTTCTTTTCTTTTTTTTTTTTAACGGCAACTCATTGATTTTTTTTTTGGTTATTGCAAAACGGCAAAGTCTTGTCTTCTCCTTTTTTTTTTTCTTTCTTTAAATAAACACCCTTTTTCATTGAAGATAATAAATTGAAAAACAATAAAATGCATTCCCTTTTATTTTTTTTTTCGTAAAATTCAAAGTGTTACATTAATAATTCAAATTGAAAGATGAAAATTTTAATTAATAGGAATCGACGAATATAATCATACATAAAGTTGTAAAACAAATAAAAATGTATTTCTTCATCTATAAATTTAAAATATGTTTAACAAAAATAATAAAATAACTATATTGATGTAAGCTAAATTATATTTATTTCAAAAATAAAAACTATATCTATTTTACATGAATAAAATTGTTTCAAAAAGACTACTTTATCGAGTTATAAAGACTTTTAAAATGACGGGTGTTATAACTGGTCTTGAGTGTCTTTGGTTGCCATGGTCATGGCCTGGGGGGTGGCGGGGATCATGGTGCCCCTTGATTTCTCCTTTGAATCTTCACTTTTTCCTCCTCTTTCATGCATCCCTTCATGAACTTTTCATCTCTTTCAACCATCACACATGCATTTTGAACATCCTACAAAGATCAACCGAAATATGTAATTAAATGGTCCTTCAAATTTTTATTCATCTAGACAAAATAGTCTAGGCAAGAGTTAGTACATCCTACTTGTCCAAAAAAAAAGAGTTATTAAATCCTAGAGCAAGAATAGCTTGCATGTGCAAGATTACAAATCATAATCGAACCCATCAAAAAACCTTGAAATACCAAAGTTAAGAAACCTAGATAATTAATCGGAAGAGAAGTTTTTTAAAGGATATATTCAATTTCATCCAAAATATTCCGTTCCAATGTATCCATGCCTTCTTCCATATCACTCTCCGATAACCCAATCAATTGCAAACTAATTGCCCAAGTTTTTTTAAACTTCATGGCTAAGATCATCCATCTGTTTTCGAATTTCCTCTGTAATTGTGGAACCTAATGATTTAGTATTCCGCTTAACCTTTGTATTCAAAACTTGCATGTTCGTAATTTTCATATATCACTTGTTATGGACTCTTCACCTCTTTTTAACTGTTTATGGACTCGCTACATTTGAGCAATCAACTGCATGTTTGTATTTTGTGATACCCCACCCCCACCCAATCAAAAAAATCTAGATTGTGGCCACGCATTTCAGCAAATATGTCTGAAATAAACGCTTTATTAGTTTCATATATGTTATAGTCAGTCTTCATCAGAGGTTACTCGATTGTTGATCATGACCATTTTGAAAAGACCCATAACAATGGATATATGTCATATTGGCTTGGTTGAATTCACAATATATATATATATAACCCCATGTGGTACAAATCAAGTTTTGTGTGGCTCTTCATAAATCCTCTTAAACTGACTGTCCTTACTTGCGTCTGCATTATGGGACCATATGCTTTTTGGCTTTAACTGTATGCAAGTTCCACGAAGTTTCTAATCTTGGTAATAAGAATCTATGTCTCAGGATAGAAAAAAATAGATAAAATAAAAAAAAATTGAGAATTTGATATTTTTAAATATATATTATATTGAACTCAAATTAATATGAATTATGTTAGTTATTCATCAAAAAGAATTATATTAGTTGAATATAAAATGTAAGCATGTTTATTTGCAGCAAAATTAATTATAAGAAGAAGACACGGCTAGAGTAAATAAGAAAAAGGGACTGAAAGTGACTATGTATTTGTGTATGTATAAGTTGTGTGAAATAATAAGTGATATCATCGTAGGGATATTTGGATTGGGAATGAGTTTCTTGCCTGTCACTACTTTCGTTTCATAGTAGATAAGGTACGTGAGTACTAGAATAGTATATACGTAAATCAGCGGTTAGCGTGATTTTCTATGCGCCAAGTGCGTATGATGCACTTTTTGGATTTTTTTTTGTCAGCAGAAAAGGGAAACCAGAGGCTACATGTAGTGAATGTATCTCTATTGAATATGATTATGCAAATAAATACTCTCCGTCGTAGAATTATTGTCTTACTAGGCAGTAACCGAGGTAGACCTCACTACGAAACCCACTGGAAACCAATGGTGGGATATATCCACGAGGATATTCGGAGACTTACCACGAAAACCAGAGAGACGCTTTGTAGACAATGTAGACCAAATGTCTTGAACCTGGGTCTCACGTGCAAGGGACGAGCCTCTACTACTGAACCGCCCCCAGGAGGTGATGCACTTTTTGGATATTGAATTGGGATAGACCAAGCCCTTAAATGTTTTGGGTTTAACAAGCTCTTAAGTAGATTTGAATATTGATGCAGTTCAAGGTGACACATCCTAGACGAGCACAGGGGATTCTGTATATATGTATTATGCCAATTATAATATATGCCCGTTTGACCATGGATTACATTGCTAACATGCACTTTCATTCCTTTTGATTTTATCAATATTCATTATAAAAGAACATAATATTATATTATTAATATACATGTTGAAGGAATCTTATACCAGTTAACTAATAAATAGTATAATAAATAGGTTCGACTTACTAACCTCGATTTCAGCGGAAGCTAGCAACGGAGCATGACCAGATTTATGTTGGTCTTGCGAGCAAACCACGGTTGAAATGTCAACGGGAGTTCTCGGCTGTTTCGCAGTCTAGATGTCACACATGATCTGTGCAAGACTAAAGACAGGAGGTCAAACCTCTCTCTCTCCCGGTTGAGAGCTCTCTCTCTCTTTGTGTTCTCGGAGTTGTGAAGGAAAGGAAGGAGAAAAGCTCCTTATATATGCCTCAAACAGGCTAACGAGCCTAATGGGCCTAACAGACCCATTTCATCCCTAAATTGGTCTCGGTTCACGATCTCGATTACCAATTGGTCTCGGTTCACTATCTCGATTCATACCTTGACCAACAGGGTTTGGTTTTTCTCAATTGGAATTTCCAAACGGTTTTGGCCCATAGTCTTGGTTCACACCTTGACCGATCGAGTTTGGTTCACCCGTCATAAGCGGACTACATTTTCCAACATCTCTCACTCGCACATGACGAAATCATAACTCATCATGGATCATGATAGCACTAATACCAATCATGATTAAGATCTCGTGTCATACAGGCAAATAGACCGTGCAACCAACATACGATGAGAGCATAATTTCTATACACCTGTTAGGGTTATATAACAGCTCTTAATGTAATCTTGCTAGAAGGCGCCTCTTAAAGACCAGCTCTATTATGCCAAAGTGTATTCAACAGCAGCACAAACTGCTGAAAATGTATGCCTTCCGCTAGTTCGTAACCACACAATCGCTGCTTTCGAACTACTCGATCTCACGAAAGTTTTACTCATAGTTCACACATCATGTGTCACTCTACATGGGAGTCGACTAAGCAAACTTTTGAGATTAGTGCGAATGTGTCTAGTAACAAACTTCTCCTCTTACACCAGACAATCCACATAGCTAAGTTTACTTTTTCAGCTTGACACGCTTGGTCGAATCAATCATGACCATTAATAGTAAGCTAGAGTAGACAAACTTAACTACATGTTTTGAATGTGTTAAGGGTTCTAAGGGTAGGTAGTACCGAGAACTACATGTTCACGGCAGGGTCTCACACTAGGAAAAGTGAGATCGTTTATCAATCTTTTTCATCCCTATGGTCATGTATATAACACACATGGTATGATCATGTGTTGTAGTGTTCTTTCCTTCCCTTGAAGGAGCGCATGTTTAAACAACATTATAAACATCAAACAGAAGCTTTAGTTACGATGCATTTTACCATCTAACCTTAATCCACACTTGATAGGATTACTTTTGGTTTTAAGACAGAATATGTTAAAAGTCTCTCAATTTTAGCATCTGATCATTTAATGATCGGCATAGAAATTCATCCTATGGCGTATGAATCTTTACATATGACTTTTTCTTGCCATTTTACAATGAAATCACTACTGTAAAATGCAAGACAACATCTTGATTATGAAACTATTTAAGATATCTCTCTACGTTCAAAATCAGCCTCATCTTAGTTCTTCCCCCAACAAACTAAGAAAACTAAGGTAAACACCCGTGTGAGTGGGTTACTTCTATGTCCAACATGCTTTCACATGTAACGCTACAACAAATGTCAACTCTCAACCTTTGAACTCGTGTATTGCCCATAATGATCTTATTAAAGATCATGTTTTAAAGGGATTACACACTTCGTATGCCATATGGGTCTTAAGGAACTTATTCCTTGTAGGCTTTTATTAACGAATCTTACGATCTCCTCTCGCATGGACTAACATTCCAAGTTCACTTCTTCTAGTGAAACTTGTACTCAAATTTACTTGACCTTGTGCAACTAAGTCCTTTACTAAATGATACTTGATCTCAATTTGCTTAGACTTATAATGGATCTTATTGATCCTTAAGTAATCGGGGTCGACTGTCACTAAGACCGTTGTAGGTTCTTTAGATAGTTAGTGCTAGGTGGATCATTTCACTTAATAGCCAACATTCTTATTGCATTGCAGATTACTATAGTCTCAGCTTCTTTTGCCACACTTATATGTGTTCCTCACTATTACGTGGAGTAGTCTTTCAGCCAGGTAAGAACACATAACCAAACATGGACGTCCCTATAGTCCATATCATTACGTGGAGTTACAACTGTGTCTTATTTTATCGCAGGCCCTTATGATAACACAGTGCCTTGTAGTTCCTCTAAAGCATTCAAGTATCTTACTTACTGCTTTCCAACATCCTCTTTATGTGTTGGATTAATGTTTGCTAGCTAACTTGACAACTTAGCAAACTCTAGGCATTTCATACACCTAGACATTTAATACAAGACATAATATTGTAATCAACACATGTACTCTATATTACAAAAAATACACATGACATTCGTACGAAGAACGTTCCTTACACATTCTTCTTTTCATATAGTTCATGGACACACGCCCTTACTAAGAGACTTGCTCTTAGTCACAAGATATCTATAGGTTATCCATTTCTACAACTTAAATCATTCAAGTATTTTGTTGATCCATCTCACTTGAATAGGAACAACAATCCACTGAAATGATCTCTTAGAGCTCGACTCGAAGGTCAACCCATATCATATATCTCAAAGTTGGACAACGACCAATCATTGGTGTCATTCAAGTACGCTAGACCGTTTCTAGCTGCAAGTGTGATATCCACACAATTTAGAATGACAACATTCACCTTGAAACACATGGTATTATCATAGCTTATACGAAGATATCATTCTCTTGAAAAATGTCTAAGGTCATACCTTGGATAATGAAACCATTAGTTCAAACCCCATAGATTTCATTTCTAAACTCTCTATTGAGAATTGGACGATGAAACTATTAGGTTAAACTTTATAGGTTTCTACTCCAGATTCTGTATTGAGAAAATGAGTCTCTACATCTGTTGATGTAGGTCGAGATATAGACTAACCTAAATGCCAAAGTCTATTCGGTAAAGGTAAATCTCTCCACAAGTTGGAATTTCCAATCTCATTGACTAAATCTCTCTTATGTGATTATCGATTTCTTACTCGATTTATCGCTTATGTATCCACTTATCTCCAATAGGTGTTCACCCATTGGGTAGATTAACCCGTTCTTAAACATGGTTCAATCTCTCAAATGTCATCTATACTTCCATTGTTATTTTCACTGGGATGAGTGAACCTCTAATATACTCGTAGGTTTATCCTTGACTTGTGGGGTTACTAAAAGGATCATGATCGAATCATTTATCGAAAAAATGTCATTGTGAGACTTTACCAAAAAGAATCATGATCGATTTATTTATCGAAGAAATATCGTCGTGAGACTTCATCCCTTTTAGTTTTATGCATTTTCACAACAAAATGCTCCCACTGGGTTCAAGTTTCCTACTCCCACTGAAAAACAAGAATCTTGATGTCCTAAGTTGGTTCAAGCTCCCTATAGGAATTCCCACTAGGATCAAGATTTTCTACTCACACTAGAAGTAAGAATCTTGCTACCACTAAAGTCAGGATCAGAAATATCCGTACACATTTAAGGTAAATGATATAAAAGTTGAATCGCTCCAAGACTTATCAATGTATCAATTTCAAAGAAAGAGATTACAATTGCTTGGATTGATCTATTGAGATTTTAAAACCCAAACATACATTACCCAAGTCGATACATCCCTTTTGGAGAAAGAGAAAACAATCGGTTGGATTGATCTCTTGAGATTTTAAACCCCAAGGCTGTAATTCACATCACATTACCCAACTTTATTTCTTATCATTTTGTCTCACTCTTCTCAAGAATTTTCCCACTCGGATGGAGTGATCCTAAGGGTCCTAGTTCCTGAATCTCAAAGTAATAATTTTTTTTTTCTAATCTCAGTTAAGAAATCTATTCCCAAGGAATGTGAATTCTTATAACTCGTTACTATGCCAATTTTTCATTATTCCACGACGATTGTATGATTTTGACACAGTAATGTATCTAAAACCTTATGCCTTTTAGTCTTTCCAACTAAGATATCGTGTATATTGGCAATATAACTCTTGGTTCCAAGGTATCGGAGCAGAACTAGTTTTATGTTGGTCTTGAGAGCAAACCACGGTTGAAATGTCAATGGGAGTGCTCGGCTGTTTTGCAGTCTAGCTGCCACACGTGATTTGTGCAGGACTCGGGACAGGAGGTCAAACATTTCTCTCTCCCGATTGAGAGCTCTCTCTCTCTCTTTGTGTGTTCTCAAAGTTGTGTAAGAAAGGAAGGAGCAAAGCTCCTCATATAGGCCTCAAACGGGCTAACGGGCCCATTTCATCCTTAACTCAATTGGGTTTACCAATTGGTATCAGTTCATACATTGACCAACCGGGTTTGGTTCTTCTCAATTGGACTTTCCAATTGGTCTCGGCCCATGGTCTTGGTTCACACCTTTATCGACCGAGTTCGGTTCACCAGCCATGGACAGACCTCATTTTCCAACACATGTTTACTGATTGAAATTTTTTTCTTGAATTAGTTTTGTTCATGTAGCTCGAAGAAAATAAAAGTGTATTTAAACCGAACAAAATATAGGAGCATGTGTTTTTGCGTTGTAACAATATTTTTGGCGCCAGAACGGTAGATGGGTACTTTAAGATCAATGACTAATCGACGAGCTAACATGAAAACATTGAACCAACAAATGAACTCTCCCAATTAATTCTTAACACATAATACCATGTAAGATTGATCGAGAAAGTTAACAATTGAAACTATCATTAGTTTTTTAACATCACAAGTTTTTTTTTTAAGAATCGGAAGTAAGGTAAAATTGTTCATTTGCATATCCAAGCTAAATACATGTTATTTGCAAATAAATTCCATATTATTTCTCTTCTAGATAATTTTATCTATATCATTTATTCTTCTCCTTCCCTTTCTCTCTCTCTCAATCTCTATCTCTACCTCCCTCTCTCTCTCTCTCCCTCTCCCTTTCTCTCTCTCACTCACTCTCTCTCACCCTCTCCCTCTCTCTCCCTCCCTCTCTCTCCATCTCTTTCAATTCTAAAATAATGTACAAATATTTTAAACAAATATTTAATTATTAAATATTAAAATTCATATTAAATAATTAATATTTAATCTATATAAAATAATTATTTAAATAATCAACAAACAATTGTTGTTATAATATTCTTGTCAAAATTTTGATTAATGTTATAAATGTAAGTGTATTTTAGTCACAATGTACAAATAATTATAATGATAAAGTCACGCCAAATAAGGAATTAATTTACAAATGATAGAATTAAAATTCTAGTATATACTATACGAAACAGTTTATTTAATTTGCAAATCCAATTTCTTGTGGATTTAATTTATTTCATTTACATAATACCATGTAATATATTTTTAATATTATTACTTCAAAAAGGGCTCATTATTAGTAAGAAAAAAAGGATAAAAAAATGGCCCATTGTTAGTAAAATAAAGAACAAAAAGATGGGTAATGAAAAAAATGGATTCTACAAATTTGTACTATTAACAAAACAAGGTCCCATTGTTAATATAAAAAAATAAAAAAGAGGTCTAATGTTAAAAAAAACTCTAACAATATGATAAAAACACATATAAATTATTTGTCTCCGTCGAAAAGACTAACAGATTTTTTGTCTTTCTCTCTCTCTCTTCCCTGTCAATACCATTATCTCTTTAGATTTAATGATAAAAATTAGCTAATGTCTTAGAAATTACAAAATTATTAACTATTCATGTCATAGTAATCTCTACATAAACAAAAAAACTTTTCAAAATTAAAATTAATTAAATCTTATCTATGTTCAACATTGTTATAAGAAATATTAAGTAATTTGACTATTTTATCAATTAAAAAATATTTAATTTATAAACTTAAATATAAAAATTTGATTATCAATTTTGCCTCTCATAAAGTAAGAGAAAATTTCAAATAATATATATGTAATTAATAAGAGGCTTAAAATTATTTTTACCTAGGGTCTGAAAAGTTCTTAAGACGGCTCTGCTGATGAGTCAAACATAATTTGACATAGCAAATGCCAATGCTTGTAGGGTTTGATATAAAATTGTAAAGTTGATATAAAACTATAAAAAGGCTCATTTTTTTAATATGTCACTAAATACAGTCTGGTCCATCTTTGCATATCTTATAATGATCATGTGATACAGTCTGGTCCTTTTTGCTCCAAATTCTTTAAAAATTTAGAAAACTAGGAACTCATTTTTTGTTCTCCATAATAAAGTTATTTAAAACAATTAACTCTACGACTACGTGCTACTTTCTAATTTTCAGAGACTAAGAATTATTTTGTATAATTGAGTGTATAATAAAATTTTACCGCTACCAATTAGTACAAATTTATTGTTGAATTCTTAAGCTACAACACAATACTTTTCGAAGTGAATCTATACATGGCTTTCGAATGCTAAATATCTGATAGCTATCTCTTGTATATATTAGCAAAGGTAGCAAAATTCAATTCAGAAACTGAATCTTGAGTTTAGAAGTTGACTAATATATGCTTAACACAGCATCCTGGACTCGTGTTTACTAGTCATTTATCACTCGAACCATGCAAATGTTCAAATTGTCTATTAAACTTATAAATTTTGTAATAAAAAATTAAGGATCTAAGTGCTGATATCGCACCATCCATAGATGTCACACAAACGTTGTAGGGACGTAAAACTCTTCAAAAAAGAAACAGAAAGAACATTTTGTTACAAATTTGGGGCCAATTTGAGCATATAATTTCAGGGGGAATATTTTTTTTTAAATCATCAAGTTCATATTCATTATTTGATTACATCCTTCTTTAATGTCGAAATAATGAAATTAGGAGGAAATATGTCTCATTAAGTTGAGTCAGATATAAAACCAAATGTCCGTGCCAAAAAGTAAGTCAATGTAATTCGCTGATCTCAATACATGACGTAAAGTAATACCCTGAATTTGATTCACAATTCATCTACAATTTTCAACTACACCACCAATTTTAGAAAACTACTCTTGACTTGAAGAAATAACTTTTATCGCTAGCAATTAATGAATCAAAATCAACCTCAACCTCAGCATTAACTAAATCTTTTGATTGTACTTATTGTTAAACTTCTCTAATACAAAATCATGTTAATACAAACAAATATGATGCACTTTTTGTGTATTGAATTGGGATAGACCAAGCCCTTAAATGTTTCGGGTTTGACAAGTTCTTAGGGCAATTTGAATATTGATGCAGTTCAAGGTGACACATCCTAGACGAGCGCAGGGGACTATGTATATATGTATTAGGCCAATTATAATATATGCCCATTTGAACATGGATTACATTGCTAACATGCACTTTCATTCCTAAACCGAACAAAATACAGGAGCATGTGTTTTTGCGTTGTAACAATATTTTTGCCGCCAGAACGGTAGATGGGTACTTTAAGATCAATGACTGATCGACGAGCTAACATGAAAATAAACCAACAAATGAACTCTCCCAATTAATTCTTAACACATAATACCATGTAAGATTGATCGAGAAAGCTAGTTAACAATTGAAACTATCATTAGTTTTTTTACATCATAAGTTTTTTTTTGTTTAAAAAAGAAATTAAACTAAAACTCAGAGCAAAAAAGTGCTACTTAAACCCTAAATTAAATTTGAAACTATCATAATGTATAAAAATGTTTTTGAATTATTTTTTCACAAAGAGATAGAACCGAAACTGAGGGTGAAAATCTTACTCAATTAAAAAGTCTCTCCTTAATGTCAAACTAACGTGAAGATCAAACTTGTGGCGGCTATCTAGTCCAGATGGAGTAATATGCATGGCTAATGAAACCCTAATTAACCTTCAAACCTAATAGTCCATTGCTGCAATCACCACATTAATCCCGTGACATCAAACCTGAATTTTCATCTAATGGATTCTACAACCATACGCAGGCATTAACTTGTCTCTTTGCGTTGTTGCTTAGTAAGACTGTGAAGATTGATAAATCTTCAGCAAGATTGATGCTAACAGGGGCGGACCTAGGGGGTCCGGCATGGTCCCGTGACCCCGCTCGACTCTATCATCACTTTAAATATGATACATATATATGGTTTATTTATGATTTATTTATAGTTTATTTATAGTTTATGCATGGTTTATTAAAGGTATATCATATATATTTACAATATAATATGAGAAATTGACACATTATATATAATATATGGTCTCTACCAATTATAAAATACCTCTTTATTCGTCGTCAGGCTTGCTTGAACGTTGTTCTGCGTTCGTCACTGGATGCTAATATATATCTTTTTTTAAGATAAATGCTAATGTATATCTTCCATATAACAAATTAATTGTCCACGTCTATGGTTCAAAGTAAAACTCAATTCAACATAAAAAGTTCGAACTAAGTAGCTTTCTTGTTTTAGTGCATTTTGGAACAATCACGTTTGTTAGATGTGTGAAGTCAACTAAAATTGCTTGCACTTGACGACCGTCCAAACACTTTCTTTAATCATAGCCGACATTCTCTTCTTCTAGGTTTTAAACCAAACGAGCGCACAAGTTACCCGCATTAGGGGCAACTTTCAATAAAATAGTAAATTTTCTAATAATATTGATTATTTTATAATATAATACTTGAAAGAATCGACTAACTGATTTAACAAATAAATAATATTAAATAGTAGGTTTGAGTTACCTACCTCGATTCTAGCAGAGGCTTGACCTAACCAGCAGAGAAAGACAAAGGTAATGATCGGTTCGATGTTGGTCTCGCGAGCAAACCACGGTCGAGTTGTCGACAAGAATGTTCGTCTGTTTCGCAGTCTAAATGTCACATAGGATCGAATCAGGAAGAAAGAGCATACTTTGCTATTTGTTCTTTTCATAAAGAGCATGAAAGTGAGAGAGGGAGAAAACGTGTATGTGTGCGTATGAGTTAATGGAAGAAGAGAAAAATCTATTCTTTATATAAGCCGTTAAAAGCGCTTTGGGCCCAATGGGCCTAATGGTCCCATCTCATTTTCAACTCAATTGGACTTACTAATTGATCTTAGTTCACGTCCTGGTTCACACCTTGACAGACCGAGTTTGGTTCATCCGTCATGAGTAGACCACTTTTTTCAACATCTCTCACTCGCACATGATGGTATGGTACATCATCATGTAACATGGTTAGCACTCATATAACCATGCTCGATCTTTTCGTCATACAGGAAAATAAATCTAGCGGCTAGCATATGATAAGACCACAATTACTATACACATGTAAGGGATATATAACCGCCCATATCTCAATCCTGCCAGAAGGCGTCATTTTGCAGAACAATTTCATTATGCCAAAGTGTATGCAACAACAACCCTGTTAGTTTTGTGCCCTAGTCCAATCATTAATATACATTATCATTACATTTATTATTTAATAAAGAGGCATTTCATTTCATATCTATGAAATATTATATTGTTTACGGCAATAAAACTTCCATGAATAGTTTATTCTTCCTTATGTCATCAAGTGTGTGACTTGATAGTAAACCCACAAGGTAAAAGGAATACTATTCTAAAAGTCCCTAATCGATTGTTATCATGGGAATAATAACAAACCAATGTTAGTATGTTGCTAAGAGAATAATCGCATTTTACTGATTATGGATATGGGATATCACTTAGAACATAGATACATGCTAGGGAACATGTATTGGACTAGCTCGCTATGAAAGCACTTCGTGGATCAATGTCACAAGTAGCTTTCATACAGTGGTGATGTTTGAGTCCTCCGACTGAAACTCACTATCGATTCCTACATGAGGAATCGCATGTTTTGACTTAGTCAAACGTTATCTGTAACAGGGTACAACAAATGCTATGATTGGATATGCCATAAATCTTATAGAAGAGTGATGGTGAGAGTGATGGATTTTTTCCTCTTATGAAGAGTGTTATCTTTAGGCCACTTGATGAGTATGATTGATGGAATGTATGCATACTAAAATAAATTGATAAAAGGATTTATCAATGTCATTTGTATATCAATCTACTTAGGATCAAGAAATGCATTAAGTAATATAAGATTGACATGTGATCATGCCTTATGCTTAATATAGATATTGTATGACAAAAGAACTAAATATCAAACTGTGAAAGGTTAACTCGGATCACGGGTGCCACTAGATTTTGGGTTACCATAATGTATTAGTAGATACTGCTTATGGACTTTGGGGCCAAGTGTTTGGGACGAGGCCCATTGCCAAATTCGAGTGGGCCTATTGGGTCACACACAAGAACGATTTGGATTGGTTCACAAATATTCTCTCTCATGGTAATTAAATTGTTAGTATGATTAATTTGATTAATCATTAATAGTTTAGGGTTTTATGATTTAGATTATAAATATAATATGAGATATTATCCATTAACGTAATGAGCTTTTAATATTAATTACTTCTTATAATATTTTGGGTATAAATTATGTGTGACATAATTTGGGCCCATGTAGATTAATTAAGGAATAATTTATTTAGTGATAATGTATCATGTAATTAAAAGTCCAATAACATTAATAAACCCTAGGTAAAATTTTGGCCATACACCTATTTTTAGAAGATTTTATTATTGTATGACAAGGAAAAGGAAACTCTAAAAGGGATATAGGAAATTCGCCACACACACACACACCAAATTAGGGTTGGTGGCCGAATTCCTCCTCCTATTTTTTAGGAGTGTGCCAAATTTATGAAGGAGGCCTAATAAGGAATTCTTCTTCTTGTAGGACAAGTATTGGGTAAACCCTAGTGTGCCTCTTTAGGGTTTTTATGTGCCTATAAATAGGAGTCACATTCTTCTATTTTTCTCATGGCAAAGGCAAAGTCGAATTTGTGAGTGTCACAAAGAAATAGAGAAAATTATTTGTGAGAATTAGAATAGTGATTCTAAGTGCTAGTACATATCATCCATCCAAATGAGTTCGTTCGTGTGGATACCATTGGTCACGTTCGCGCAAAGGCAACGTGGTTGAAAGGGTTTCAAGTTTATACTAAAAGCTACATCAACAATTCATTCGTTCATACAATCGAACTTTGGTTTTTCAAGGTAAAACCATAACCATAATTGTTTATGTTGATGTGCATGGATCCTTTGTGGAATTTTAGGATAATTTTTTTTTTGTTATTTCCTCTGTGTTATCTGTTATATGAATGTTATATTTAGTTACGAATTCCAACAAGCAAAATCTGTTGGAAGGTATACCTTCTCCTAGTCCGTAAGCACACAATCACTGCTTTTGAACGTCTCGATCTCACGAAAGCTTTATTCGTAGTTCACACATCATGCGACATACCACATAAGAGCATGCTTAGCAAACTTTTGATACTAGTGTAAATGCATCTAGAAATGAACTTCCCCTCTTACACCAGATAATTCACATGGACAAGTTTACTTGCCTAGCTTGTCACACTTAGTCGAATAAATCATGATCATTAACGGCAAGCTAAAGTAGCCAAACTCAACTACATGTTTTGAATGTGTTAAGGGTTCTAAGGGTAAATATCACCGAGAACCATATGTTCATGGTGGGATCTCACACCAGGAAAAGTTAGATCGTTTTTCAATCTTTTCCATCCCTATGATCGTGTATATAGCACACATGGTATAATCATGTGTTGTGGTGTTCTTTCTTTCCCTTGAAGGAGCGCATGTTTATACAATATTATTAACACCACACAGAAGCTTCGGTTATGATGCATTTCGCTATCAAACCTTAATCCACACCTCAACATGATTACTTCTGGATTTAAGACAGAATATGCTAAAAATTACTCAATTTTAGCATATGATCATTTGATGATCAACACAGGAACTTATCCTATGCGTATGTCTCTTTTCATACGACTTTTCTTGCCTTTTTACAATAGACTCACCACTATAAAATGCAAGACGGCCTCTTGATTATGAACGTGCTCTAGGTCTCTTTCTACGTTCAAAACAAGCCTTATCTTAGTTCTTCCCCAACGAACTGGGAAAACTAAGCTAAACACCCGTGTGAGTGGGTTACTTCTCTGTCAAACATGCTTTCACACTTAACGTTACTACAAATGTCAACTCCAACATTTGTGCTCGTATATTACCCACAATGATCTTATTAAAGATCATGTTTTAAGGGATTACACACTTCGTGTGCCATGCGGGACCTAAGGAACTTCTTCTTTATAGGCTTTTACTAACGGATCTTTCAATTACGTCTCTCATGTCCTTATATTTCATGTTCACTCCTCCTTGTGAAACTTGTACTCAAATTTACTTGTTTTTGTGCAATCAAATCTCTTCAAAAAATGATACTTGATCTCGATTTGCTTAGACTTATAATAGATCATGTGTTCCTCACAATAATGGGGATTAACAGTTCTACCAACTAAGAACATATAACCAGACATGGACGTCCCTTTCGTCCACATCACTTGTCCAACTAGCAACTGTCATATTTATTGCAAGCCTTAACGATAACACAATGTCTTGCAGTGTCTCTAAAGTATACAAGTATATCATTCACTGATTTCCAACATCTTCCTTACTTGTTCGATCAATGTTTGCTAGTTAACTTGACTACATAGCAAGCTCTAGGCATTGTACATACCTAGGAATTTACTACAAGACACGGTCTTCTAGTCAACACATGTACTCTATACTACAAAAGACATTCACGTGGAATTTGTGTGAAGACCATTACTTACACATTCTCCCTTTTACATAGTTCATGAACACAAGCACTTACTAAGAGACTTACTCTTAGTCACCAGGTATCTATGGGCTATGCATTTCTGCTTCTTAAAGAATTCAAGTACTTTGTTGATCCATCTCACTTGAAGATGAACAACAATCCACTCGAACGATCTTTTGGAGTTTGACTCTAAGGTCAACCCATATTACAAATCTCAAAGTTGAATATCGACCAATCTTTGGTATCATTCAAGTATCCTAGACCATTTCTAGCTATAAGTGTGATGTTCACACAAGGTAAAGATGACAAGATTCACCTTGAAAAATACATGATACTATCACAACGCATATGAATGTACCATTCTCTCGAAGAATATCGAAGGTCATACATTGGACAATGAAACAATTGGTTTAAACCTTATAGATTTCATTTCCAAACTCTCTATTAAGAATTGGACGATAAAATCAATAGATTAAACCTTATAGGTTTCTACTCCAGATTCTCTAGTGAGAAAATGAGTCTCTACATTCATTAATGTAGATCGAGGTATAAACTAGTATAATGCCAAAGTCTATTTAATGAAGATAAATCTTTCAACAAGTTGGACTTTCCAACCACGTTGACAAAATTCCCTTGGCGATTATCGATGTCTCACTCGATTTATCGCTCATGTATCCATTTATCTCCAACGATTATTCACAATTTGGGTGTCTTAAACAGTTCTTAATATGGTTCAATCACAAATGTCATTCGCACTCCCATTACTTTAACCCATACAACTTTCATTGGGATTAGCGAACCTCTAGCATACTTGCAGATTCGTCCTTGACTTGTGGGTTACTAAAAATATCACGATCAATTCATTTATCGAAAAAATGTCATTGTGAGACTTTTACCAAAAAGATCACGATCGATTCACTTATCGAAAAAGTGTCGTCGTGAGACTTTTTCCTTTTTAGTTTTATGCATTTTCAAAAATGCTCCCACTAGGTTCAAGTTCCATTTAGGAACTCCCACTATGATCAAGTTTCCTACTCCCACTGGAAAATAAGAATCTTGTTATGCATTTTTGAAATTCTCTCACTCTAGTCAGGATCATAAACATCCGCACACGGTTTAGGTAGATGAGATAAAAGTTGAATCGTTTCAAGACTTTTTCGATGTATCCTTTTCAGTGAAAGAGATAATAATCGTTCGGACCGATCTCTTGAGATTTTTAAACTCAAGGATGTAATTTACATTTCCCTCTCTTGAGTTACGTTACCCTTTGTTGATATTGTAAACTTAAGGTTGCAATTTACATTACATTACCCAACTTTATTCCTCATCCCTCATCCTCCTCAAGAATTCTCCCACTCGGAAGGAGTGATCCTGAAGGTCTTAGTTCCAGGGTGTCAAGGAAAGTGAAATATTTTCCAATTTATCCTAGTTAAGAAACCCATTCACTAAGAATGTGACCTCTTATAACTCATTACTCGGCCAATTTGTCATTATCCCACGATGAATGTGTCATTTTGACATAACAGGGCATCTAATATTGTACGCCTCTTGTTTTTTTCAACCAACGTATTGTGAATATTGGTAATACATCTCTTGGTTTCAAGTGGTTTAGGTTTCAACCAATCCACAAACCATGAGAGATATAAGTAACAATTTTGGAGGGCATATGGATTTTGAACATTGTAGCTTTTTCCATCGTAGGTCTTACGATATTAATGAAATACTTATGTTCCATTCTTTTTTATCACAAAAAGCTTTGGTCGTCGTATCTTGTAGATGTTCACGACCTTAGTAGATCTGCAAAGCCTTATTTGATTATCATCTTTACTTGCAAGAAGTAAGAACTAACTTCACTATTCTTACTTATGAGAAGTCAAACACATATGACCGCACCTTTCATAACCATATATACATGAGTGGTGAAGCATTAGGCTTTAGCCTTGCCCTTACATTCTTTTTTACGTCAAACATTAAAAGTGGATTAATAGCAACAAAATTCAGCTCAAAGTGTCTTTTAAAATGATATTCTCTCTAGTTTTCTCCTCTTTGCAATGCTCGCAATTAGACAACTTGAACTTATACAATTGCCTAATACTTCCACGTGAGCTAATCGACGTACTCAATTTTGCCAACGTGGTTGAATTGAGTGCATTAACTCCACATAATCTCTCTTAACTATGTGAAGTAGCAATGAATGGAAACTAGGACTTTCAGTAGTTAGGTTTTAAACCTTAACTTAGAAATCACTTTTAGTGCCAAAGTAGTCTCCCACTCAAAACATGTCTAACAAATGTCGTTATTGTTAAAACACAGATTGAAGGCATATTTCAATATGGTTACGACATAATCTAATGCAAGAAAGATTTTGGCTTTTGCACAAAACTAATTCGCACATGTCAAATCCTCAAACTCCCACTTTCGAGTTGTTTCTTGTATTCTCAACTTGTTCCTTCTTAGAACTAGTTGGTGTCTCATGAAGTCACATCAAAACTTCATTGTAAGGATCATGAAGATTGAATTAACCGTAAGCCAAATATGATATTCAATTAAGAACATTAAACAAGATAAATCTTCTCTCTTGCGTGATTTTGAGCAACATACCCTCAAAGTTGCATCGTCTCACATATTATGCACATTTGGTAGTGAACATTTTCACAAAATGTTGGCATTTTTCATGTTCAAGGATTTCATCAAAGAATTCAGTCTAATCTCCATTTCTTAAGGACTTAGGTTCTTAAACCTTTTCCTCGCCTTTATATTGGAATGTATCCAATAGAATAAGACCTTGTCAAATTCCTCACAATATCATGTTTGAGATAAACGTGGGTTAAGTGTAACTCAATTTGCTCCTAACTTCTAGGTAGGAAATGGATAATGACTTTGGACATTGTCTTTGGTCAATCTATGACCAAGATCAACTCTCCAATCATATAGGCCTTATACCTTTACTTGAATGATTATGACATTTGTAACAATTATCATTATCAATGGTCAAAGACCATGAGCTAATTTAGTGCCACACCAACTAATTGCTACTTAAATGCAATTTACAAATACATTGCATCTTGATACTTGTAAAGCTTCCAAATGATAACATCATCTTTTACACTAACAAGATGATAGTTCTTGTCACGACCCATTTTCGGGACCATGACCGGCGTACGAGGTGAACCGTCTATGGGAGCCCGACCCATCCCGTACAAGCCTCCATAGTACAGAACTTCTACCCAAATATCATATTTAAAGAAATATGAAAAATAAATAAAAATATAATCTTGGTTTATTATAACAAAACATATATAATATTAAGTGCGAAAATTATTTCAAATTAAAACATTTGAAATGTCAGAAACAATAACAGAAACATAAACACATCCCACGGGAACCCAGTGTGGAGCATCTAACAATTCATATAAATGGGCCCGGTCAAAATGGCACTAACCGCATCATCAAAATCCATCACTGAGCATCAAAAGCCAATGAACATAATTCCCCAGAGTCACCTGCAAAATGATAATAACAGGGACAAAACAAACAAAGAAAAAGGGTCAAACCCTGTGAGTGAGGGACAACACTCAAGATCGCCTCATACGTGCGTCACAAAGACTGGTTTGAAAACCATTTGAAAACTAACACATGTGGTATACGACAGGTATATATACGTATACACTATATACATAGTATGGTTTCCACGAAAACATTTCAAAATCGTTTGCAACCAAAGCAAACAGTATGCACAAAATCCTTCTGGAACTAAACCAGAATCTTTCAATAATCTTTCCAAACCTTATTAAAGCTGACATGCTTTCCAAAATCAAAGAAAAACCTTTCAAAAAC
>CAODLS010722384.1:0-18903 GCA_948243855.1 Flueggea neowawraea
AAATAGAAAGAGAATTGGAGTGTATGAACGAATCTGAGCAGGAAGAATTTCCAAATGTTGGTAAGTGGGGCAAGTGTTGGATTCACACTGGGCTCTAGAGATTTTGCAGTGTGTTTCGGTACATTTGAAATTGATCAAGGATGAACGATGTGGTTCAACGTTACTCGAAGTGACGTTGAGAAATTTAAAGAATTTGGTGTTTTGGATAAAATGAGTGGCACATGTTAGAAATAACATGTTGAGAGGAATTAATGAACAAGTTGGAAATGATGGATGTCGATCCATAGCCAAGCATATGGGTCTTTGTTTGGATAAAAAGTTTTCTTGGTATACAACTGATGGTGTTGTTAACTCTGCTTTATAAAATCATTTGGTGGGATGAGTTGAGTTAGACTCAGAAGTTAGTGTACCATCTGATCTTTAAGATCAATCTGGTTTGAATTTGAGGGTTAAACATCAAAAGTGTAATTTCTTTTGGTTCTTTACCCTATTTTCTCTGGCAATATTTGGATTGTTGTGTTTGGTATGCTCTGTTGAGTATTATCAGTTATTCTTTCCACTTTATATGTTTGTAAAATTGCTCAGGCTTTTGAAGTTTGGCCTTTAAGCAGTGTCTGATGTTTGTTCTTCCGACACGTAATTCTCTAAGCTTTGAGAAACATGTTCTTTGTTCCTTGTACCCTTGGGTACCGAGACTTCGTAAATTGTTCTTGGAGAATGTTGTCTCATGTTTGTTCTATGAACGAACGTTTTGTGTCAATTGAGTTAATACTTGATTTTTTCTCTGTTGAGCCATCTGTCGATATGGCAATTGTCAGTTTCCGTTAATGCTTGAGTCGATATTGACTTCCTCTGTATCTATATTTTCCCATAACATTTGCCTTTGCTTCGGGACATTCTGAAATGTCAATATTCCCCTGCATATTTGAGTTTGAGCACCCTGATGTATTGCTTTGTTGGTCATGGAGTAGATGTCCACATTTGCCTGATTCTGACAATTTGTAAGTCAGCATCATTGTTTCTGCATACGTATTCTTTGGTATCCTCTGTTTTGTTTTTGCGCAAATGATTTGTCTCTGTCTTAGTTTGCATATCTCGTTACGAGAGAGTTAGTATGTTAATAAAGTGATGGTTGCACTCTACAAGGTTCGATATGATGAGAATTTTGAATCATATTTTGATTTAGAGACTTAGTTCCAATTTTTGAATTGGGAATTTGGATGTCTAAATAGATTGAGATTTTAGTTGTATTGATTTGAATCTTCTGAAAATTTGAGGATGGATTTATTTGAAGGGGGGAGAATGTAATAACCCTCCCATTTCAATCATTTCTCTGTAGCGTTCTTACCAACTCTGACAAGGACTTTGGTGGAACGTCATTCGATTGATAATGATCTCTGTTCATTAGGAATTTGATCCTCGAAAGCTTTAAGTGATTTTTTTTTGTGCTTGAGAATTTTTTTAAGGATGTTCTCTAGGTAAGTTTGGGTGTGGTTAAGTCCCCGGAGTGCTGGGATTTATGATTTAAAGTTGAGAACACGTTGAAGACATGATTTTATGCACGTAAAGCTTACTGGAATCCAACTACATGCACAACAATGGCAACTACGCACGTTGAGAGTGGTTCAGATAGGTTTGTGAGCTGTGTGGGCCGTCTGTGTGCGTTGAAAGGGGTTTTTGCGCATGTTGTTCATCGTTGGGACATGAACCATGGGCACCTTGAGTCATCTATGTGTGTTACACACGTAGTGTGCACGTTGTTCTTCATCTGGATATAGGTCGTAGGGATTTCAGGTTGTCTACGTGCTTTGTTGAAGGGTTTGTGCACATAGAAGGCGACATGGGTGCTGGCCGATAGTTGTTGAGCATTGTCTACGTGCACTAAGGGAAGCATCTATGCACGTTGAACTCCTTCTGCATGCGTAGATGATGTACTACGCACGTTGATGAGCCAGAAATGCTAAAGATGAGTGAAACGTTGCGTTTCAGCGAGACGGGTTTATAAATACCCCATCACCCGACCTTCGTTCGTCATTCCTTATTTTTCACTCTCTCTCAATCTCAGGCATATTTGATCTCTTTGTCTTTGCTTCCCCAATGTTTCTAGACATCTCTGAAGGCAAGATCAAGCATCTAATATCTTCTTTTCATCCGTTTGATGCCTCTGATTTCTGAGCCCAGTTTTGGTCCGATCTGGTTTAGGGTTCTGATTCTTGGTGATTTTGATGAGATGGATGCAAGGTATTGTTAGAGGATGATTGTTTGAGGTATGATTGTCATTCATTTCCTCTTATTTTATTATTTTCACGCATTAATCTCAGAATCTCTTTTTGGGCCGAATTTCCATCTATGGTTCGAATTTGATGTTTTTATTGGATTGGATGTTAGATAATGATTATATATGGTTGTTTGAGGTTAGATTAACATGAATCAAGCTCAAAATCAAAAGATTTGAGGTTGCTCTGAATGAGCTAGGGTTTAATTCAGGTTTTGTATAGATTTTGATGATTTTGAGTTGTTTTTGCGAAACTAACCATAGATTTGAGTCTTGAGGTTGAGTTTGATCAGTTTAGGTGTTTGAAACTGATTTCTATCAGTTGAATCAGGAAATGGATTTTTGGAGTAAATTGTCCATAGACATGAAACTTGATATTCTATAAGTTTGATGTTAAAAATATAGTTTCTGAATATTTTGGAGTTTGATTTGATAATAGAAATGCATTGGGTATTGATTAGTAAACTCTGAACAGATTGGAGACCTTATTGTCCTAGTACATCGAGGTCTGAATGTCGATGAGCGATAGACTTTTGATTGGAATAGGATTTCTGACGCTGTTGGCGTTTGAGTCTGCATTTGTCTTTAATGCATCTTTTGTCTTGCCATAATCACTGTATTTGATACGTTTGTAAATGTTTGTTTCCGCTCAGCTCAGTTCCTGAGATGACCAGCCATCGCCCGGTGGTTAATGTTTCGGAGTTTGGAAGCTCGACATCCAGGTGAGTGAATGACAACTTCAGACGCATAAAATATGTATCTTTAACGTATATTTGTTTTTGGTGTATTTCACACATACTCGAAAATTGGACTAATCTAAGGATTAATTAAGTTAATAATTTGAACTTGGTGAATAGATATTCGAACTCTATTTTCAGAAACTTATATATACTTGTGTATATATCCTCTCTCTCTCTATTTTGATTCTGATCTGCATGCTTTGCTCTATGAATCCTATTTTAAGATTTTGATACGTTTTTTGTAACTAGTGTTTGACTGAGCTTTCGAATATCTTTTCGAAATAAAGATTTTGTTTCTAAAGTTATAAATATATATATATATATATATATATATATATATGAATTATGGAATTGTTTTGGAAAGCAGTGATTTGTTTTGGAATATTGATATATAAGCTATATATTATATATCTGCTTTGTTTTTTATATGCTCGGTCACATGACTATTATGTTTTGGAATTAATTATACTATGTATATGTTTTGAAAATTGGACGCCTATTCTAAGGGGTACGTAGCCTTTGGTATACCAATCCATGTTATGACCTAGCTTTCGGGGTAGATGGTAGTCATGTTGTCCTGATCAGACACATGATTGGATTATGGATTAGTGGCAGAGTCCACAATAATTATACGATGGTAGAGTGGCACAGACCACACCACACTATGTTTATGGTCCTTTATCCGTGATATATATTTTTAAGTCTAATATCTACGAGATATGTTTTGTTTTTGAAAATAATACTATTAGTATTATGATGCCTACGAGACAAAGTTTTGATTCTGAAGTTTTTGAGAAAAGCTACAAAGGTTTTGAGTTTTGTTTTTGAAACGTTTGAGAACAACTTTGAAAGGATTTCTGAAGTTCTATTTCATCTTAAGATGCTTTTGTTTTGGAACCTTTGTTAAGACAAAAGGTTTTCTGAATAATCTCGTTTGGGTTTTAAAGCATTTAGCTTTTAATTTGAAAATAATCTGGAAAAGGTTTTGCTTAGTTCTAGAAAATGATTTCATGCATGTTGTTTGCTTTGATTGCAAATGATTTTGAAATGATTTTGAATCGCTATTATATATGTAGTGTGTATACATACGTATATATGTTGGTTATATTTGCGTGCGGTATTTTCAAATTGTTTTCAAAATAGTCTTTGTGAGGCACGTATGATGCGATCTGGAGTGTTGTCCCTCACTGGGTTGACCCATTTTCTTTGTTTTGTCCATGTTTATTATCATCTTGCAAGTGATTCTTATGGACTGTGATCTTTGGCATTTGATGCTCAGTGAGGTATTCTGACTTTGAAGTCATTGCCCTTTCGACCATGCCCATTTTGTATGATTTGTTAGATGCTCCACACCGGGTTCCTATGAGATTTATTTTTAGTTCTGTTATTGTTTCTGACATTTCAAATATTTTAATTTGAAATAATTTTCGCACTTAATATTATATATATTTTATTTTAATTAAATAAGGTTTAAACCTTTATTTATTTTATTATTTATTTGAATATGATATTTGGTTAGAAGTTCTGCACATTGGAGGCTTGTACGGGATGGACCGGGCTCCCATAAACGATTCACCTCGTACGCCGGTTATGATCCCGAAAATGCGTCGTGACAGTTAATGTGCTGGGATGAAATTAATTAAAGAGAGTGTGCTTCTTCTTTTCTTTTTTGGCCAATTGCATATACACATAAGTCCAAATTTATAAATTACGGATTCACGCAACCCATTTTCAATAATTTATGTAGAAATTTCAAAATAATGGATTTAGGTAGCTAACTTTATAAATTACATATTTGCAACCCAACAAGAGAATCAAACTTGCTTAAAATTTGTTTAGTATCTGTTTATTGTATATTTGTTTATAAGTTATTTAAAGGTTATTTAGAATTTGTTTGAAATATATTTAATATTAATTCATTGTATATTTATTCGACAACAAACAAATAATAAAAAATAAAAAACAAACCAACAACATATCAACAGAATGTAGTGAAATTGAAAAGACAAAACCGTGAATTTAATAAGTGACACCGTGAATCAATGATGATGAGAAATTGTATCTGTAATAAACATAAGCCGTGGAAGAAATATTACAAATTAATGTAGATGAACCGCATAATTTCCTCTTTTTCTTTCTATATGTGATCAATAAAAAAATTACTAAATTCACATTAATTCTTAATCTTTGAATCCAAATTCGAATATTTGTAAAGCTATACAACAAATGAAATTTCATCTCCTCATATAACTGAATTTTCTTTATGTTTGGGAAAAAAAATCTTCTTAGTGTATTAGGTTTAAAGGCTATTTCTGATAGTCTCTATTTTAGACCAAATTTGTGGTATTAAGGGCCCATTTTGACCAGGTTTAACGGTATTTCAGAAAATCTTTTGCAGATAATGGTTTAAAGAAAATTGTTTTGACTGGTCTAGTTATTGAAATTTTTTAATTCGGATCTTTTCTCAATTGGTTGTTGGTAGTTAGATACTATTATGAAAATAGTTGGTAGTGCCAATTTTTTTAAAAGCCCTCTACTGGTAATAATATTTCTAATAATATTTATAAATGATTGATCAATATGTAGGAAAATATAAAAAGGGCATTTGTGTTAAAGATTTGTGAACACTAATATTTATTTACTATTAATAATTTTAATTGGTAATTCTGTAACTATCTTACTTGTAGGTCATCATTATTATAAATTGAAATACATAATTTCTTAATGTACAGAAATTATTCAGTGTATTTATTAATTGATTGAGATACATTAGAATATAAAATAATTTCTCTCTCATAAATCCAATAATTTATAATTCTTTAATTTTGTTCATCTCACACTAGATTTTAAGATAATTAGAATGCAAATATCATATCAAGTCTTGCTAAACCTAATTAATTAATACATGTCCATTCAATTCAATTAAATATCAATATTAATGAGACTTTATTATGAGTTATTCTTTTAGAATATAAAGAGTCATTATATTCTATACTTTCAGATTTTTTTTTTATTTTTTTGTTAAATCTTGGTTTATTACGAGTAAATTAATTAATTAATCATTGTATTGCATTTGTATTTTATGCTCACATTTTTTTTGAAGAAGAATTTCATTAAGAAGAGCCAAACACTTTAGCTTGCACGAGAGACCCAAAAAAACGTAGAACCTCTTGTCAAATAAAAGGACTAGCATATAAATGAGACGCTCAAGCAAGAGCATGAGCGACATCATTCGCTTGTCGCCGAACATAACTAACAGCAACATTACTACTAAGCTTCAATAAGTGACGACATGACTTAATTATACAACCAAATTTAATCATATTAGAAACAAAACAATTTGAAACAGCTCCAACGACATGCCTAGCATCAGACTCAATGATATTATTAGCATTAGCTCTAACGATACTATTTTATGCTCAGATTTTAAATTTTGTGATGTTTTTCTCCTTTTTTAGCGAGAATGGAGAGGACTAGAATTTAAGATCTTATCAAGATATTATTAGAAACTTTTGTAATCAGTTAAAAAAATCAATTTATTCAACAGTTAATCAAAGCCAACTCAAAATAAAAAAATCAATTAAAATTCTTATGAATTTAAACTTAAATTAATTGTAATTTCTTATTAAAATTTATGTCTAAAGTTCTTAATTCACCATTCATGTATAGTGAATTATGCGCTACGGTGCGGGTATACACTAGTCATTATTATTATTGTAAAGACGGTGTATTTGTAGTTGACGGAATCGGCCAAAATTTTGCGGCCGATCTTATATGGAAAACACTTTTCTGTTTTTTGTTTTCACTTTGAATCTGTTTTTGAAAAACTGAAATAAGTTTTTTAATTTTTTATTCCCATTTTCTAATTTTTAGGCGATTTTAAGAAAATTCTCTAAACTAAACAAGCTCTAGTCTTTAGGGCTATTGGAACAAGGCAGAATATTGGAGTTTGATAACTTAACCTTAAAAGGTACTTTATGGGAGAAAATTATCACTTAATTATAAATTTATTAGACTAACTCAATTTAGGTAATGTGAGATTCTTGACGTACCTCCTCAGCTCTAACCAGGTCGAACAACTAATAGACATCAAGTAACACATGACTAGGCACTTTCTCAAACTATTGCCCTAGAGTTAATTCTAATATCATCTCAAATTTTATGCGTAACTCACCATCAAAAAATATTTTTTTAAAAAAATTATCACTTAATTATAAACTTATGAGACAAACTCAACCAAATCAATGTAGATTTCTTGACAACTCACCTATTAGAAGTTCAAAAAAAAAAGTAGGTAAGATAACATCACCGAAAATAGACGACAGTTGATATGATTTTATATAAATTTTGCAAATGTATTGATTTTACTTAATCTTGATTTATTGTCTAGGTCTAGAAATTCGAATCACATCACTTATAAAGAATCGGTCACGATGTCCCATAACTTAGCTTGAAATTTTATGTCCTACCTACTAATTTGACCAGCTCAAGTATATTGGTAATGGTCGCACATATAACAACTCATCAATTTAAATGCGCGGCGGTGATTTATCTTAATAGCTGATTTTGTCTCTACTATTATAAAAATATACATTTTGATCCCTTAATTTCATGAAATAGATGATGTTATCCCTGTAAGAGTCAAAGTACTTAACATTGTTAAGTAAGATATCTCACAAAATCCCTCAGCCGTAAAAATAATTGCATGAACAGTCGTTAAAATATATATGTATATATGTATAATATATACCTAAAAGGACTTGTTAAAAGAATATAAAAGAAAAATCTCTAACGGTTTATGGTTGAAAATTTTTAGACGATGATTCTCTATATGTTAGTCCATAATCTACCTTATCTTCAGAAATCGTCTTAGAACTGAATTTATGTAGAAAATCTATACATTGTTCTAATTAATTAAACTCCTTCACTGATCTATCAATCTTCAAAAAATATATACAGATACATGTATTCTTTTCATTTTTCTTAATTTATATAACAGGATTAGTTGGACTTTGGCCGAATTGTTTGGTGAAATTATCATATATTTGCCTAACATAATAAAAGATCATTTACTTTATTGATAATAAAATTAATTAAATTGATTATAAATTAATGATATTGTGTCGTTTTCCATGTTAAATAATTGAATATGTTCAATAATAGTATTTTTAACTGACCCATAAGAAATAATCCAGCTAATAAGCAAACGATCACTTATATGCTAAGTATTGAGTACAAATTTTATAGAAAACAACTCTTTCCAAAAAAATGGATTTAAATTTAGGGATGATAATTTCTAATCAGGTAATACGAATTGTGAGTATACTATTACGATAAAATATAAATAAAATAATACAAATTTAAAATTTAAAATTTATAATATTTATATTATATATAATAATAAATAATATAACACAATTACGATATATCTAACATAAATTATTAACATAGGCTCAACCTATCATTTCAATATGCAGACTACAATGTTTCCCCCTAGATTACGAAACTGTCAATTGTTTTTCTTCTTCTTTTTTTTTTTAAAAGTAAATATATTTATTTTCTTTTGTCATGTGGTACAATTGCAGTACTGTTAGTGTACATAAACGACAGATCTCCCAACTGCCGTTGAGGCTGTACAAACAAATGCTAGAAGAAGACGTGTAAGGAAGGAACTGTTTGAATCACATACGGTCTTTGCGTTAAAAAGGTTCACGCGTCAAACACACACATGTACTACACTAACAATTCTCTTATATTTTCCTTCGTATTTATGAGAGAATCCAATCTTTACAAACAAAAAAGTTACCTTACTCCACAAAAATGAAGCTTCTTGACAATATTGCATCTTTTTCTTCTCTCCTTAAATGTGAATATAGTTTAAATTGTGCATTTTGTTTGAAACAATAATTAAGTTGGGGTGGTTGTTGGTTTAATAACCTCCTTTAATATTTTATATTACTAGAGATATATATTAGTTTCATTTAAAAGAAATCATATAATATTTTATAATCATTGAGCACATAAGGCCCCGCTTGCAAATCCTGTCCCCCCTTCCTCTTGCCCTCAATTTTTTATTTTTTAGTTATCTCCAGTCAAAAATATACTTTATTCTAAATTAGTTAAATTATGAAAATTTTATTAAAAAATTTTAGTTTATTCAGTATTATCTTTTCTATTCTGATATACCAAAAATGTATTCTTCTTAAGTAACTCTATAGTTAGGTAAGTTCTTTTTAGTTCTTGTCTAAATTTCTCATGAATACAAGAGATTTCAAATTCAAAATAATTTTACAAGAAATTATAAATTTTTCATTTAAAATTAATTGCTAGTGTAGTTTGTGTGTATGTGTGGATTTTGTCCCACATTGAAGAAGATAAGAGTCTAATGTTAATTTAAATGTTGGTTGACTCTACATCTAACAAATTGGATAGACTAAGGAAGAATAAGTGAGGCTTTAAATTTATATTTAAAGTCAAAGATTGGTACTTAGGCACTTGAGGCATCAAAGAAATAAAATTCAAGCCCAAACCACAATTAATTTTTGCAGTTATTTTAGTCCCTGTCTGTCGTTAATATTTTCAGTTATGCCCAAGAATTGTATCTTTTCGTTTACAATTATTTTAACTACTTCCTCCAAACGTTCTTCCTACATCTCTTCAGGTTCTATAAAAAAAGGGACGTTCTCAACAACAATTTTGTTATGCCCAAGAATTGTATCTTTTCGTTTACAATTATTTTAACTACTTCCTCCAAACGTTCTTCCTACATCTCTTCAGGTTCTATAAAAAAGGGACGTTCTCAACAACAATTTTGTTGTTTGCAATCAACAAACTAGAGGTTTTGTTGTATCCTGAAAGTGTGTTTGCGGATCCCTAATTGCATTAATAGTGGGGGCAAATGAACACTTAAAAATTGTTAGAAAAACTGGTTTTTTAAACCAGTTTTTCTAACAATTTTAAGTGTTTATTTTCTGTTTGCCATAGACAAGCATACTGATTCTGCATTCAAAGTCATGAATCAAGACTTGATGAAACTTGATCGTTTTGATGACACTAATTATACTCGTTGGAAGGATAAGATGATGTTCTTCATTACTACTTTGAAGGTTGCATATGTGTTGGATTCGAATTTGCCACAAATTCCAGTCCCTACTCCTGATGAAACCGAAGATGTCAAGAAGGAACGTACAAAAAGTCAAGAGGATGAATTGCTTTGTCGAGGACACATTCTCAATACATTTTCAGATCGTCTATATGACTTGTTCACTTCGGTTCAGTCCCCTAGAGAAATTTGAAATGCTTTGGAATTTAAATACAACACTGGAAAACAAAGAGCAGGTAAGTTTCTTGCATTACAATTTTTTGAATTCACTATGGTTGATCATATTTCTGTTTTGGATCAAGTACATGAATTTCAAATTCTAGTATCCAAATTGAAAGATTTGAAAGTTGATGTTGGTGAACCATTACAAGTAGCGACTATAATTGCCAAACTCCCTTCATCTTGGAATGATTATAGGAAGAAGTTGTTGCATTCTTCCAAAAATTTCACTTTGGAAAAATTACAAAAGCATCTCAGAATTGAAGAAGAGACAAGAATTTGAGATGACAAAAGGCTTGAAATAGAATCTGGTTCCAAATTGAATTTTGTTGACGTCAACAAAGCTGAAAATAAATTCGAGAATAAATCTGAAAATAAGAGAAAGAATCATGAATTAAGTTCTAGTAATGATTCCAAGAAGAATAAGACTTGTTTTTATTGCAAGAGGGAAGGACACTTCAAAAAAGAGTGCAGATTTTGGAAGAAAATGAAGACTGATCATGTTGGTTCTAGTGGAAAAATTAATGTGGTTGAAGCACAAGAAAAAGAGTTACAAAACCTTATTGCTATGGTTTTCGAAATACAGATTTCGATGGTAACCGAAGTGCATATCGCTTCTGCCTCTAACACCGATGATTGGTAGTGTGATTCGGGTGCAACTATTCACATATGCAATGATAAGAATCAATTCAAGAATTATGAAGTTGTTGCTCGAGGACATGAAGTGTTGATGAGAAATAATAATGCAGCCAAAGTTCATGGCAAAGGAACCATCAAGATCCATTTCACTTCAAGAAAGAAGTTGACTTTGATTAATGTTCTTCATGTGCCGAAAATGAGGAAGAATTTAATTTCTGCAAATTTGCTTTGTAAAGGAGGATTCAAACTGTTTTGGAAAATTTATCCTCTAAAAGAATTGGTTATTTGTTGGGAAGGGATATACTTGTGATGGAATGTTCAAACTTTCTATAAATTCTGTTGTTATTAATAATAATAATAATAATAATACTAAGAGTGTTTCTGTTTATATGGTTGATTCATCAATTAATTTATAGCATTCACGCTTAGCATATGTAAATTTTAGGTCACTTAAGTTTATGGCTAAAAATGGTTACATAACATACAAAAATGATAACCATGATAAGTGTGAAATTTTCATTCAACTAAGATGACTAAATTATCATTTCCTAAATCCAAAAGAAATTCTGAAATGTTACAAATTATTCATACGGGCATATGTGAATTAAATGGTAATTTGACTAGAGGAGAAAATAGATACTTCGCCACATTCATTGATGATTATTCTAGGTATACCTATGTATATCTTAAGAAGCATGAAGATGAAGTGTTCGACAAGTTTAAATTGTATAAATCAACTTTCGAAAATGAAAAAGAAAAGAAAATAAAAATACTTAGAAGTGATAGAGATGAAGAATATTTCCCCGCTAATTTTACTTCCTTTTGTGAAGAACATGGGATAATACATCAATGAACTTCACCTTATACTCCTCAACAAAATGGATTGACTGAGAAAAAGAATATAACCCTTGTGGATATGGTGAATTCAATGTTGCTAAGTTCAAAGCTTCCCTTCAACTTTTGGGGAGAAGCATTACTTAGTGTTTGTCATGTGCATAATAGAATACCCTCAATGATTATAAAAACTTTCCCTTACGAATTATAGAATGGTAGAAAACCAAATATGGGTTACATTCGAGTTTGGAGTTGTCTAACTTTTTATAAAGTTCCAGATCCTAAAAAAACAAAGGTAGGGTCACGAGCTATGAAAAGTGTATTTGTAGGATATGCTGAAAATTCTAAAGCCTATAGGTTGTTAGATTTTGAGTCTAATGTAATTGTTGAATCTAGAGATGTTTAATTTCTTGAAAATAAACTTCACAAATGAATTAACATCATTATTAGGTGGCGCAGATGAGACTAATATTCCTAGTAGTTCTAGTTCTCATTTACTAGTTGATAACAATAATACTAAAATTCAAGAACAAGTAGAAATAAGGAGAAACCAAAAAATTAGAAAAGAAATAGTATTAGATTCTGATTTCATTTCCTCTCAAGCTATTGTCTTTCTTGTAGAACATGATGGAAATAATCATGTACTTAATAAGATTCTCCAAACCAGTTTTTCTAACAGTGTTATCACTTATAAATTATTTAATTAATGTTAAAAATTTCTTCTCGAAAATGAACTCCTGCTTCTAAAAAATCCTTGCCCGCCACTGTTTATAATTCATTGAATTTTGGCTTGATTCGAAGCTGTTCATGACATTTACATTAGCATAACCACACATATTATTACGGGCATGAAGAGGTTGAGTCCTTTTCGAATGGGGCAAGGCTATAAGAGTGGCATGCAAGTTTGGTTTAGGTCATTTTCTTAATCAAAACGTTTTTTTAGCATTACAGAAGTGATGATCACATTTAAACAGTTCAAACCCACCATTAATTACTTGTCGACTCATCATGGGAAGCTAAATCTACACACACAGGCCTTTCATGGCATTCGAGAAAAGATTCTCTAAAATTTGTCGTGAAAAAGACAAAAAAAATTACACCCAACTTGCGTATGGTACCATTTGAGAAAAATACTAGTAGAATTATTAATGCCCATTTCGTTTTCAGCTCATTTGAGATAACCCAAATTTGACTAATCAAGTTATCATGGCTTGAGCTATTGGTGATACCACAATTTTGCATTATAAAAATTGCCAAGGTAGCAAGGCATATTGGAAGTCTTATTAGGCTTGACCAGAATAATATTATACACCAAAAAGAAAAGAAAGAGTTTAACTTTAATCCAAATGGCCCATTGTAAGCCACTTGAAGCACTACCAACTATAGTGAAAATTTTTCAAAGATAAAATAATCAAACTTATCCCAATTATGAAGCTCCAATTCTCAGTTAATTACGTGTACGTAGTAATTAAATAATTTTTTTAATTGAACGATTTGATATGGTGCATTATTCCCATTTCGGTAAGATCTAACTAAGCATCAGCTATGATGCGTCACTTTCTCATCTTTCTGTGATTCCACAAATAAAGGAAGTTATTTTTTTGGATAAGCGGCACAGGGACGCAAATGGTGAGGTACTGGATCCCAAACTGACAAGTTTAGACCCTGTTTAGTTGTGAGAAGAAGAGCTAATCTTTTAGAAAATTACTCTTAAGAATTATAATTTAGTTAAAATATTTTCTAATTTAGGGAAAAAGAAATTTATTTCCATAATTTTCTAAATTATAACTGTTAATTAGAAAACACTATTATCTTGTTTTTTATTTTTCTTAATTATATGTTGCATGTTTTCTAAAATTAAGATCGCTGTATTCAGCGTATTTTCAAAATGGAAAACACGGATTTCTAATTTTAATGGCACACACACTTTCCAATTTGGAGAATGAAAATTTGGAAAATTAAGAAAATGCAAAGAAAACTGAAAATAAAAAATAGAAAATGTTTCGCTAAAAATAAACCTTAATTTTTTTTGTTGTATTTATATCTTTTCTACATAGAAAAAATTAATAGGGAAATTTTGAAAGGTGTTGGTTAATATGATTGGTTCATGGATAGTTGTCTACCATGACTATGAGGGTTCAATTCAACCATTGATTTAGTTTGATTTTAACCATACTTATATTACCGTATTAAATGCAGGTAATAAATGAAAGTGACGTGACAACCACAGAAAAAGCCGTCGTTTCGAAGAACGAGGCCTATGTCGAGTATTGTTGAAATGACCTGGGCATGTGGGCGATGAGAGAATGACAAGGGACATGTGGCAACCCTGAGAATTGCAACTCAGTCACTTAAGAGGCATCTGTTAGAGTTTCGAAAAACTACTATAGAGAGGCCGTTTAAAAAGATGTTCGAATGGATACAAGAAAGGCAAAAGTAGAAGTTTCGGATTACCACTACACATCCCCCACGATCAAAAACTGAGAGAACATGGAGAAATTCTCGGAATATGGGGAATTCAAAAGAGAATGTAGACAGAAATGCAGAGTCGCTTTAATTCATTTTGCAAACTACTTTCAATTGATTTTACCTTTCTGTTCTTCACGAGTTTGCAATATTTAATCTCTACATTCCTATACAAAACTGTCTTCCCGTACACAAACTCCTAACATCTCCCCTCTCCTCTTTTACAAGTTTCTCTCAATTTTGCTTGGTAATAGTTGAACTTAATTTCTTCCACTAAGAGTGGAGAACTTCAAATGAAAGATGTATAGATCCATTGTGATTTGAATAAAAGGAAACGAAGAGATAAATGTATACGTAAAACCTTTTAGACGTAATTTCGAATAAGTCCTAAAATACTAAAGTGGTTTCAATTCCATCCACAAACTCAAATACAGTCCTTTTTTTTCCTTTTTTGAAATGAGTTTTTCTATGTTCCAAGAGTGGTAATTGTTGTTTAACTGTTATATACCATTAGAAAATATGCTTTGCTTTTTCTTTTTTTAAAAACGGCCTTTTGAGAAGTTCAGTCAATACAAAAACCAAAAAACAAAAGTCAGTCTAGACTATGAGATGGATTAACTAGTCAATTATATGAACATGTCGATCTCCTAATTTTGCAGATTGTGGTATATGCTTAATATATTCACACAAGGTAGCCAAGACAAAAACTTTACAATATTATAAAAAATAGGATTAATTCCAATAGATCAGGTTCTTTTTGCGAAAATATGCTTTTCGATTTCCGTAAATCACAATCATACATATAATTGTAACATTATTTCTTTTTTTACAAATACATATTTAAGTTTTTTTTTTTCATTTATGTTTGCCTGGGGTTGCCTTTCCTGTTGTAAAAAATCCACCGTTTAATGTGAATTTTCTAATTTAATCTTGATTGAATTTTTTTTATAAGTAATTTTGCTATACACCTAATTCACACAAGATTTGTTGGAAAAAATAGCCCTCTCATGACGGGTTGGATCAAAACTAGGAATGGCAATGGGGCGGATCGGGGATAGCTTATGGTATCTCCATCCCCGCCCCGTGACTTGTATATTTTTCCCCGGCCTCGCCCCATAACTCATTGGGTATAAAAATCACCCCCATCTCCGTCTCGTTGAAAAACTAATATACCCGTTCCAGCCCCGTTAAATTATTATTAATTTTTTTGATCTAATTTGTATTCTAATATAATTCAAGAAATAATACAAATAATCTATATAAATTTCAACAAACATAACTATAATTCAAGACATTATAAAAATAAATAAATATATATATTTTTTATTAACAAGTTCATAACAAAATACAATTAATGTATAAACGTAGTTTAACTATATATATATATATATATCGGGGCTGGTTCAGGGAGGGGTACGAGGCGGATATATTAAATACCGACCTTGCCCCGTCCCCGAAAATTTCAATTTTGGATTACCCCGAGATCCGCCCCGTTCTTCGGTCAAACGTTGAAAAACCCATCTCGTTCGAATCGGATAGGGTCCGTACCCTGCAGGTTCAAGATATTTTGTCATCTCTAATCAAAACCCATTTCGATCAAGATGTGAATCAAGACTCATGTCCATGAGTCATTCTAATTGGCAAGCTAAATTGTGTAAGACTTTACAAAAAGTGTAGGAAGACCTATGTGGCTCAAATATATAAAGAGTCACATAAACCTAATTAGGATTAGCCACTCCACTTAACACACACACACATACAACACCACCTCTCAAGAGAGAAGAGAAAGGCTGACGGCCTTACTCACCAAAAAGAAGAAAAAATCATTCTTCTTCCTTCCCAGTGAGATTCCTGCTTCGATTTATGTGTGACATCTAGATTACAAACGAGTTGAACACTCTCGTCCTAACACGATCGTGGTTTACTCACGAGATCGACATCCAAACTCAATCCCATTCCTATTAATTTATGTTGTATCCGAGGTTAATGACTCGACCTATTTGGTTTGATTGGTTGATTATTCTCTTAATCAGTTAACCTATTTGATTTGATTCTTTGATTATTCTGTTAATCGGTTAGACTCATAGATAGCTTCAAGGTTGATAGGCAAAACCAAGAAAAACTCCCCTCACCGAAGAACTTTTGACTGAATAAATAATGCAGACTCGTATATATAATCTTTCTGTACAAAAAAAAGACTCGTATAATCTGTGAATTATATTATACTAGTAAAAAAGTTAACTAACCCAAATTAGGGCAAACCGAAATATGAGTTCACATTTGTCGAGCAAGTCCTAAGTTTCAATTGTCGTTTTGTAATAGCTCTATACAATTTTCTTATAGTCGTGTATATCACAATAGACATGATTCATATCAGCTTTAGTTAGTAGTGGATGTTAGGAAATTATGCGATAAAAAAAATGCGGAATAACAAAGAGCAATCACACAAGAACACAAGATTTACATGGTTCGATCAATAACCGAACTACGTCCACGGGCAAACCAAAAGTATTTTATTATTCAAAGTTACAACTGGTCAAAATGCACTAAGATTGTTCTCAAGCCACCTATTTATAGTATACAATGAAACTCTAGACAAAATAGGCCACCCAAAACCCTAATACACGTATTAGAATCCTTTTTAAGTAGGAAAACACGTTCAGAATAGGTTACAAGGACAAATCAGGTAAGATACGGTCGAAATCCCCCAAGACACGGTCGAATAGTCATGTTTGTGTAATAAACCACAAGACACGGCTTAGGATACGGTCGTGTCCCAGGTCGTTTAATACACTGCCTCGTCATTCCTTGGTCTTTTCGCCTCAAATCCGTCCCATTTCGACTTTGATTCATCAACTATCAATCATGGCTTCAATCTTGATCAAGAAAATCGACTTCAACATTAACAAGAAGTTTATGCATCGGCTTCTATCCCAAGAACATAGAATTGTATTTAAAATATAAGAAATTACCATAACATTAACAAACACATTTTATACAATGTATACTAGAATTGGGCACTAGTTGTTACATCAATGACGGAGCCGAAATTTGACCAAAATAGAGTCAATCTTAAAATACGAAAGCGGAGATAACAAAGTAAGTTGAGTTGGCGAGGTATTCTAGAAATTTGCAAATAACCAGTAAAGTCGACCGACCTCATATGACTCTGCCATTACAAAAGATGGAGGTGTGTTCTAGTGTTTCTGCATAAAATATAAACCTAAAATACTTCTCAACTACTCCTAATTTTTTTTTTAAATTTATTATTATTATTATTTATCAAACTAGGATAATGTTTGGTACTCTATGCGGATATACATTAAGTTTTAATTGTTAAAAATAATTACATAATACCTTTTTATTCACTATGCTAATTAGGATCAATTTTTAAATTGTTTGAGCCGTGTTTGAATAGAGAAAAATCTAAAATTAATTATTAATAGGATATATAAATTTTTTTATAAGTAATATATACAACATTTGGGATGAAAATATTTTTAAAATTAATTTAATCAAATTTTAAATATTTATTAATATTCAGATCATTAAAATATAACATTAATTTTTATGGATATTGTCACTCCAAAAATTATGTAGTTTCTCCCTTAATATTTCGGCTGTATTTTTGCATATTACGGTTTTATAATGTAAATGCATGAATGAAACAAATAAAAATGTTCCATTTTCTTTCATGTACTATAATTAAGTAATACTGTGAGTGGCTTTAAAAATACAAATTAAGAATCTAATTTTTCAATCAAAATATAATAATAATAATAATAATAATAATAATAATAATAATAATAATAATAATAATTCATTTCTTTTATATATCTGGGAATCCTGGAAGGGTTGGTTTCTGATTGTGATTGTAGCAATCACCAAAATATAAGCAACCAATTAATTATCCAGAATTGTCAATTGATAATGCTGTTCAATTATTCGGTCACATCAACTAGAAGGTAATGGTGATAGAGTAACTAATTATATTATTCACTATTTTATTGAACACTAAAGTCGATACCAACTTACCTCAATTAACACGACATACTCTCAACATACTCTTAGGAGGTTTTTTTTTTGGCGAAGATACTCTTAGGAGAGTTTGCTATTAAGATGTTTGGGTCGTAAATGGGCAAGAACGGAGGGAGACCGGGGCTGGTGGGGGCACATGCTCTCACCTGCCGCCGGCCGAAACTCCCTTATTAGGTTCCAGATGGGTCACCCCCTAACTCTTTTTTTAAAAAAAAATAGCAAAGTGACCAAAATGGCATTGTTTTGGTCCCATCCAAGTCAAAAAAAACACACACAGAGAGATTAGGGATTGCATGTGGGTTTCTCTGAAGAAATCAGAGAAGGCCAAAGGGAGAAGACACTCCACCAGTGACTAGTCCCAACATCGCTCACCGTCGCCGCGGACCGCCAGCACCTCCGGTGAGTTTCTTTTCTTTCATATTTAGTATTTATAATTATATACTAAACCTGAATTTAAACTTGCATTGTGAAAATTTCAATTGCGAAAATATATTGCTTAATAATATACATAACTTGATTTAGATTTGCAAATATATATATATATATAAATTAAGTGAAATTGTTTGTGTTTAATTTGTATTTGTTGTTGA
>CAODLS010722551.1:0-11981 GCA_948243855.1 Flueggea neowawraea
CGGAATTGTCTGTAATTTTTTTTATATATAAACGGTTATTTGACCATTGTAATTTTACAACGGTCAAATGACTGTTTGTTTTCCAAACGGTCCCTAGACTTTTTTTTTATCAATTTTATCTATAAATACCTGTAATCTCCACTTCATTTCTTTTTCACATAAAATTTTAATTATCTTTTTCCTCTCTTCTCCTAGCAAATACACAATCTCAATTACAACTATCCATCTTCTCTTGTTAAATGGATCCAAACCAAGATCAATTTGTTTCCCAGAACCCAAATTCAAACAATATATCAAATTCTCAAAACCAACCATATGGTTTTTCCCTCATAATTTTGAAAATTCTCCTAACTTACCATAGCCATTGTATCCACAAAATTTTCCATTTCCCCAAAATTATCAAAATGCACATAATTTTTCACCATATCCTTTTTTTTCCCTCCATAGAATTTTTACAATCAAAATTTGAAAAAAAATTATCTACTCGTACTTTCAACCAAATTTGTCAACTAGTCCACCATTAGATGTGGCATCTCGCACTTTGAACACATCGAATTGATATTTGTTGTCAGATTCTCAAACCATCTCAATATTTTTTTAACCACAAATGGAGGATTTCAATTTGAATGAACCGTTAAATGTAGATGGTGGCGAGAAGCATCAATTGTGGACCCCAGAGATGATCGAATGCTTGAGAAAGCCTGGAGTACTATGTCACTGTGTTGTTGGAAACGGGCAAAACGAGATAGCATTGTGGACAAGGATTTGTGATTATTTCAACATGCACAAAAAATTTGGTCCTGAAAGTTTACGTCCAAGCGTCAAGCAACATTGGTATTGGATGCTTCCACAGGTTAACGAATTTAACCAATTCTACAACCGATTGTTGGTTGAGCATTGGAGTGGTTGGAGCGATGACCAAATAAAACAACATGCTCATAAGCTATATTACCAAAGTAAAAAAAAAAACAGTTCATGCACGAGAAAGTTTAGGTAATGCTCAAAGATGATCCAAAGTGGCAAGTGGTTTTGCCTATTTCTAGGTCATTGAAAAAGACCAAAAATGATGAAAGTGGTGCGTATACAAGTTCTTCAAATGCTGATACAAGTGTTCGAGTTGAAGAAGATGAAGTCGAGGTACGTCTAATGGCCAAAAAAGAGCAAAGGAAAAGGCCAAGTCAAGGGGAAAGAGGAAAGCAAAGGACAATGGAGAAAGCGCTGCTCGTGATTCGGACCCAAAGTTGACCAAATTTAATGAAAAGTTAGATGCCAAAATTCAAGTTCTAGAAAAATTAAAGCAACTAGCCGAATTTGATTTATTGCTTAGGGATACTTCGTCCATGACTCTCGAATAACTTGAAATGCACAAAAACATTTGTGAAATCATCAAAAAAAAACATGGCATGTAGTTTAATGTGTTGTATTTTAATTTTAATCTGGGGTATTACTATAATTAATGTATTTTAGGATTTTATACCATTGAGTAATGTACTTTAAGTTATTGTATTGCATTATTTTCAATGTAATTTTATTAATTTTCATATCAATTTTTCTTAAGATATTTACGCTTAAATAGGCGAAAGTTTTTCAACTAGCCGTTATTATTTAGCCGGTAAAAACTAATCGTTGTAAACTACAGAGTAAAAACTAGTCGTTGTAAAATTTAGTGTTATTTATTATTTATTATGTATTATTGTAAACTAGCCGTTTTGGACATAGTGAAGACAAAAATTAGTGTTATTTATTATTTTTCACAAATTATGTATTAGTTTTTAATCGTTTTCTTAATATTATTTTATTAAATTTTGCAAAAAAATAAATTATCCAATTAATTTAAAATAAAATTCCGAACATTCAAATTATTTTACATTAAAGTATAAAATTTAGTATGTTAAATAAATGTATTTATTGTGAATTATATATTAAATAAATTAAATGAGAATACAATTGATTGTGAGTCCCATGATAAAGTATAAAAAAGAGTATAAGATAGTGAGACAGAGTTTAATGGAAAGAGAGATTAATGGAAAGCTGATGTAGTATAACGTAGCTTGACAATCATATCCAAATGGGCTCAATGCATTGTGGATGCCCTTATTTTCCACTCTGACATTAAAATCCCATGTCACACACTTGGAAGTCAAACTCTATTGTGTTGGGGTTATGGGTTTGAAAAGTTTAAGGAGTTATGTGGCGTCATTTTGACAAGTTGAAGGGGTCCCATAAACGTGCGCAAAGTTTGGGGGGAAATTCCATGATGGGATCAAGTTCAGGGGGTTCACATGTATTGGCCCTAAATTTTTCTTTTCAAAGTAGCAATAGTATGCAATCCAAGTTCTCTAATCTTATCATCAACATTCAAATTCATTCCTCATAGCCAAAATTGAAATGTATACACTAAATTAGGTTGGAGTTGTGAATTCTTTTATACCTAGCTTTAATTTTGAAAGACCAAAATTTGTCGTCAAAAGGCCTTTTTGCTGAACCTCTTCATTCTCCCTTGGACATTTTCCTATTCCTTTATTCGCATCTTTTGAGGAAGAACTCTTCAATTTTTTTGGAAATAGAATTAAACATGGTGAATTCGGCCAAGTTGTGAGTTGGTATGATTTTGGGTGACTTTGAAAGCTTTTTGGTGAAATTTTCAGTTAAAATGTCTTTGAATGTGATGGCTAAATGTTTGGTGAGTGAATTTTGGAGTGGATGACGAGTTTTTGGTGAGATTTGTGAGTGGGGAGTCAACTAAGGTTCGAATGGTTAAGAGACAATATGAAAAAATGATCAGAAGAATGGGAAAATTAGGTTTATTTGGGTCTGCACAGATTGGGTAGCCGACTATCGGGCCTTCAGCTAGTCGAGTGACAAAAACCATGGGTCGAATCTTGGGTTGGTTTTTTGGGTTTTGGAAAAAATTGTTCTTCACTAGTCGATTAATGAAGAATGTGGGTCGACTACTGCTACATAAATATCCTAAATCTGAATTTTTTTCACTCCAAAACAATCTAAACTTACTGCATTAAGCATGTACGGCCAATTTTACTATGTTTATTTGTCAAAATGAATATGAACACAAAAATTAACATAAAACACAAAAATCAAGCATAGAACATAAATCAAGCAATTTCACACATATCAAGCCTCATTCTTATGGAACTGAAACTTTCTTCACTTAAAGGCTTAGTAAAAATATTTGCGAGGTGATCATTAGTGGACACAAATTGTGAACAAATATCACCTTTGCTAACATGATCATGAAAAAAATGATGCTTAATTTCTATATGCTTAGTTCCACTATGTATTATAGGATTTTTGCTCAAATTAATTGCACTAGTATTGTCACAAAAGATGGGAACATTCTGGAGAACAATACCATAGTTGAGCAATTGATTTTTAATCCTCAGAACTTTAGCACAAGAACTCCCCAGGGCTACATATTCCGCTTTGGTCGTGGAAGTAGCAACACTAGTTTGCTTCTTACTTACCCGTGAAATCAAACAGTTTCCTAGAAAATGACATGTACAGAAAGTGTTTTTTCTATCTACCTTACATCCGGCAAAATTCGCATCACTTTATGCAACAAATCAAACTCATACAAGATGGATATTATAAACCTAAATTAATAGTTCTACTCAAATATCTAAAAATTCTCTTACATGCCCTTAAGTGAGATCCGTTAGGATTAGCTTGAAATCGAGCAAACAAGAATGTAGCGAATATTAAATCCAGTCCAAAGGCGGTTAGATATAAAAGAGAGCTTATCATACCTCTATATAATTTTTGATTGACTAGTTTGTCATCTTCATCTTTGTCAAGCTTTAAGTTGAAGCCATTGGAGGATTCATTAGTTTGCATCCCTCCATATTGAATTTCTTCAAGAGCTCCTTGATGTATTTAGTTTGATTGATGAAAGTGCCATCTTCTTTTTGCATTATTTGAAGCCTAAGAAAAAATGTCAATTCTCCCATCATGCTTATCTCAAACTCACTTTGCATTAGAGAACAAAGAGTTTCACACATAAATTCATTAGTAGCACCAAATACTATATCATCAACATAAATTTGACAAATTAAATGTTCACTATTTTATACTTAATAAATAAAAGATTATCAATATTTCCTCTTTTAAAACTATTTTTAAGAAGAAATTTACTTAACCTCTCATACTAAGCTCTTGGAGCTTGCTTCAATGCATAGATTGCCTTTGTGAGCTTGTATACACAATCTCTCTTCTCATGATCTTCAAAGCCGTAGTGTTGCTCCACATATACTTCTTCATTGATGTACCCATTTGAGAAAGCAATTTTCACATCTATTTGCTACAATTTGTTTTCTTGTAGGAGGCATATGCACATAGCAGTCAATGGCTTCAAATCTTGCCACCGGTGCAAATGTTTCTTCATAGTAAATTCCTTCTTCTTTAAAAAAATCCTTGAGCAATAATTCTTAATGTGTTCTTGATCGGTTTTTCACCCACATCGAACTTGATTCTAAATATCCACTTAGTGCCAATGACCATTCAATCCTTAGGTAATGGAACTAAAACACATACTTTGTTCCTTTCAAATTGATTCAATTCTTCTTGCATGGACAACATCCAACTTTCATCTTCTAGAGCTTCTTGAATATTTTTGGGCTCAACTTGAGAAATGAAAGCATAATGGTTTTGAAACTCATTGTAAACTCTTCTAATTTTTACACCTTCTTTGACATCACCAACGACTTGCTCCATGGATGATTTTTCACATTTTTCTAATCCTTAAGTCGTGAAAGTTGATCACATCAAGTTTCTTCCTTTTCATGAGCCTCTTATATCTCCACTCATGTGCTTTGAACACCGATTGTCAAAATACCACATATTTGATCCTTCTTTTTCTTTCATACACATCTACACAGACAAAATCAATTCTTCTTTATAGGTACCCAAGCAACTTTGGGTCATTTGAAATTAGTTACATGAAACATATTTAGAAGGATGGTTCCTTCAATAACCCATACCTTTTTTACTTCAATTGTTCTTCTTAAACTAGTACAAGTATGCACATTATGTCCAATTTTCAAGCATCTAGAGCAAGCAGGGGAATCAAATGTGTATCTAGCACTTTCTTTTGAAATTGAAAAGATTTCCTTTCAAAGTGATCACAACCTAAGCCATGTTTAGATAAAGAATACCTTTGCAAAGAAAGAAGCTTTTCAAATTTTTCATTTTTATTTGTAAATTTTCCAACAACATAAGAAAATTCCTTCTTAAGTCTTTCCAATACATTTTCAAGTTCATTTTGTTTCAAAACACAAGTTGAGTGATCATTAAAATCTTTAGATTTCAATTTCTCATTTTCTATTTCCAAAACATTATTCTTTTCCTTCAAAACTTTGTTCATTTTAAGCATATCAACAAAATTATCATTCAAACTATTAAAGGCATTATATAATTCATCATAAGATAAATTTATTGCCTCATTTTTGCTTTCCTCATCACTTGAGTCATTACTTTGAGCCATGAGACAAAGATTGACTTCTTCCTTCTCATTTGATGAAGTATCACTATCCTCATCACTCCAACTAGCTACTAGCACATCCTCCTCCTCCTCCTCCTTCTTCTTCTTCTTCTTCTTCTTCTTCTTCTTCTTCTTCTTCTTCTTCTTCTTCTTCTTCTTCTTCTTCTTCTTTTTTTCTTTTTCTTCTTCTTCTTTTTCTTCTTCTTCTTCTTCTTGTCATTGAAGCTTTTGTTGGGTTCTTTACAATCTTTGGTATAGTGGCCAAGTTTGCCACAATTGTAGCTTGATTCCTTATTCTTCTTCCTTGAGAACTTTTGGGAGTCCACCTTGAAGGGTTTCTTGAGTTCCTTCTTTGTTCTTTGCATAAGATACTTGTATTTCTTGTAGTTTTTGGCATAGTAAGCCATTTGCTCATCATCTTTATCTTCTTCACTAGTCATTTCCTTTGTTTTAAAGGCCAAGTTCTTCTCTTTTGATTTGGCCTTGGAGTTTTTTGTCTTTAAGACAATCTCATGGTTGATAAGGGAGTCAATAAGAGCACTAAACTCTATAGTGTTCAAATTTTTGGATTCCATGATGGCTATGACAGTTGCATCACACTCTCTAGGCAAGGAACACAAAATTTTCTTCACCTTTTCACTACAAGAGATTGGTCTACCAAGAGAGGAAAGGCCATTTATAATTTTTACAAAACGATTGAGCATATTGGTAATGCTTTTGCCATCCTTCATGGTGAACAACTCATAGTCATATAGTATCATGTTGATTTTGGTTTCTTTGACTTGAGTTGTGCCTTCACGAGTAACTTCTAGCATTTTTCATATCTCTTTGGCATTCTCACAAGAAGATATTATATTATGCTCTTCTTGATTCAAAGCACAATATAAGAGTTGTGTGGCTCTTAAGTTGATATGGATGGTCTTCTAATCTTCATCATTGAATTCAACATAGGTCTTGGGAGTGTCATCTTCCTTCTTTGGAATTTTTGGAACAAAAACAATGACTTTCCAAATGTCTATATCATAAAATTCAATGAAAATATACATTCTTGTCTTCTATGAAATGAAGTTCAATCCATCGAACAAAGGAGGTCCATTAAGAGCATTTCCTCTAGTGTAGGTTCCTACATATAGAGCCATTTCAGATCCTTTCTCAAGGAGGTGAATCCTTTGTGCATCCGATCTTATACCAATTGCAGACACAAGAATCACTCTAGAAGGGGGAGGGGAATGTATAGAGTGATTGGCTCTTTTTGGATCTTTCTTGCAAAATCACAACACTTAACAAATTGTTAACAAAATAAGATAAAAATAACATAAATAATAAAGAGCAAGATCAAACACAAATTTATAGTGGTTCAGCCAATTCTCGTTGCTTACGTCTACTCTTCAAGCTCCAAGCTTGAGTTCCACTATGCTAGCCTCTAAAGTTTTCCTTACAACAACCATTTTTCAAGCTAACAGGGAACTTGTCTCTTACAACTAGTTGATCTCGTCCCAACTAAAAACCAAATGGAAACTATGTAATCACCCATTAATTTAGGGGTAGCAATTTTTAACCCGATAACACGATTTGTGAGTACATGATTATAACACAACACGAATGACACGAATTTAATTTTTTTAATGTTTTATGTTATGTATATTGATAAGTGATATGTAAAAGAAATGGCACAATTACGACACGCCCAACACGAATTGTCACTTTTACCTTGATTGTACTTCCCTAACTCAAATGCAAGTGTTTACAAACCCTTACAAAGGTTACAAATGAGAAGAAATATTGTGGGATTTTGGTATAAGAGAAAGAAGCAAACTACCACAATCAAGGCTAATGTTTGAGCACCAAATGAAAAATTGATATAGCAAAGAGTTAGGTGTATTGTTCTATCCTTCAAGCCTGTATTTATAGTGCTTGAGACCTTTTTAAAGTTTATTGAACCGTTGGGGTAGCATAGGGACACCCATTGGATATCAATCATGAAGTTATTTTGAAGTTACCAACCTTTATTAGTCGACTACTAGCATCGATTCTCACTTTTGTCAATATGGGGAGTAGACTGCCAAGCCTTGTCGGTCGACTTTTAGGGTGAAGTATCCATCAAATGACTGTTGTTTTTAAAAAACCTGACTTATAATAATAGAAATGTCATGTTGAGTCAATTTTGGGCTAATTATGATCTTGTTGTTCAACTACCACTGTCTGTTAGTCGACTATCAAGTGACTCTGTTCCATTAGTCGACTCATGGTGTTATTAGTCGGCTTCTAGCCTTTCTTATTGAACCTATCTTTTCGCTAGTCGACCACCACAAGGTTTTAATCGACTACCAGAATCTTGGATCATCTTCTATTATTTTTTTCATGCACTAGTTGACTTCTAATGTTTGTCGGTTGGCTCCTAGACTCAAAACATAGTTTTCTTGTCTTCGCTTGATCTACATTGATCTTGAATTTATTTTATTTCTTAAATATAATCTTACTAAGTTTTGTTAATTAATCAAAACATAAAAGAAATCAAATGTGAACCACCCATGGTTCAACAAGACACTCTGCCTTTGGTTTTCAAAACTCTCAAATAAAATTCTTGACTCATTATGTGTACTATGCACTTCTCCCATGTGCTCATTGAATTTTTCAAGTGCCTCCTAATTATTGAAGCCCAATTTTACAAACGCATCATCCCCAAAACGATTTGCATTAGTAGGCTTGAAAAGATAGCACCAAAAATAAAATGATGCATCTTTTGACACACTATACTTCAATCATTAATGTTTCTCGAACCATCTCGGTTGAAACATCTATTCTCTTCCCATAATTTCTTTTGGGAAACTCATGACTCTTTGGTTGGCAAGGACCTTTGGAAATATACTCTCGTCGAATTCACTATCTAAAAAGAACATCAAAGTCTTCGATTGGTTTTTGTAGTGTTGGGTCACTAATTATGTCATCTGGATTAAAATCCAACTCACTATTTTGCATTTTTTGATTTACATTCGAAGTGAGTGATGCATGAGGAGTTTTTGAAGATTCAACACTACTTCTTGATCTCTTGGTTAAACATTTTTCATAGACTAGACCAACAAATAAAATAATAACAAAATTAAGTCCATTCAAATCAATTTACCAAGCAATTAAAAACATCTATCTAATCCAAGTCCATTAAAACAAAATTTAAATCCATTCAATCATTAACTCATAAATCAATAATTTAAAATCAACTAATTAATCAACTAACAAATTCAATTATTCAAAAATCACTTACCCTAAATCAATAAAAACTGAAATTATTGTTAAAAAATGGAAAAATGACGACTTACTGAAGGCAATGGAAGTTGTGAGGGATGGAAATGAGTGAAAGCAAAGCAAGAGGATGCAGCAAGGAGAAAAAGAAAGAGTGCAAGACAGGCTTATAGCGTGTGTTGAAGCAAAGCAACACTGGTTTCTGTCGAATAGATCGATACTTCTTTGCTGTTATTTTGTTTTCAAGGACCACGGAAAAGTGCACAATTTTTCCCTAGTCTTTCATTTTTTAAGTGCACCATTTCGTCCACACTTCAATTTTTTTAAAAATCACATGGGAAAAAGACATTTTTCCTGCGTTTAAAAAAACAAATAGGGACAGAATGTGGGTCTTATTCTTTAAAAGACCCCTATTAGAATGTCGCAACAATAATCATACACTATTTTCTCTTTTGAGAAGAGGGTGCTAGTTCAGGGGCAGAGCTCTGCTTTCATTGGAAGAGGTCCATGAGAGCATCCCTCCAGCGAAGCTCCACCCCTGTTAATAGCCACAAGCTCTAGACGTAGCCAAACTTGAACTTGTCCATATGAATTAACTATAATTAGACCGCAAAAACTCGGCCCAAAATCGGGTAGCCATGAATTGACCCAAAACTGATATCGAAACCTTACTAGTTGGTTTGGTTCAGGTTGAAGAATTTCTTCAATCTTGAACCACCAATTGAATTGACTGTGAAGCTAGAGATTCAATCAACAAATGAACCAATGGCTCAACCGCTAGTCGAACCAAAAAGAAGGAAAAAATAAAATAAAAAATATATATGTGAAAACTCGGTCCTAATAGGAATGACAATTCAATAGGGGGTGAATTAGATTTTTTAGCGAGTTAAAAGCTTTATTGAAAATCTTTGGCAAACTAAAACAATCAACAAAGTTATTTTAAAACAGAATCAAAGTTAAATGAGAAAGTAACTTAAAATCAAAGATCCAATCCACACACAACATTTTAAATCAAATGCAAAGCAAGTAAAAGAGAGAGTAAAGGAAAAGTGAACAAATCTGATTTATAGTGGTTCGGTCCTCCTTGACCTACGTCCACTCCTCTAGATCCACTAGAGAATTTCAATCTACTATCTCCTCACTTTCGGGTGGAGGAAAACTGTTTACAATACTTGTTTTTGCAGGATCAATAAACAAACCATTACACCTTATTTTGAGTACAAAACAAACAAACCAAATCTCTAGTTTTTACGAGCTCAACTAGAAAATCGAAACCACTTGTTTTCAAGACAAAACAAGCAAACCAAATCTCTAGTTTTTGCAGGTAACAAACTAGAAAACCTACATGTAATATCCCGCTTATTTTAGCAGGAATCTCGTAGTATTACAAAGTGATTTCAAGTTGGGATGTTGACCTTTGAGTTTGAGGGTTGTTTTTCGTGTGTTTTGCACGTTGGAGGTCATCTATATGCTTTGCTTAGTAGACGGTACTGTGCACATAGTAGAGGCCTGAAACTTGACAGAGAATGTGCATTGAGTGCAACGTACACTGGAGGTCATCTACGTGCACAGTACTGAGTACTATACAGGTAGACGGGGATGAGTCGATTGAGAGCCTTGTTTGGACTGTGTGTGTTGTATGGGTTATTTTGCATGTTGTTCATCCTTTGGGTGTGACCCGTGAGCACGCTGAGGCCTTCTACGCACACAGCAGGGGGTGGAACGTATGTAGATTGTAGATCTCAATGAGGGGCTTCCGATCTGCCGTCTACGTACATTGTGTGGGGTTCTACCCACGTAGACCATGGTCCTACGTACTATTAACCCCTATTGTGCACATAGATGTGTTCTTTCTGGGCGACTGTGCGTGAAAAGCAACATGTTAGTCCGTGAGCCTATAAATACCCCTACCTACCATCCCTTCGGTCACAACTTGTCTCAACCACCAGAGCACTTTCTCATTTACTTCTATGATTTTCTTTGTTTTTCCTTGATTCTACAATGGATCTAGAGGTAAGAATCATCCATTAATCTCTTATTTTCTTTAGCCCGCGTTGCATTTGGGCATTCTAGGGTTCCTACCGAACTTGGGATTTGGTTCGGATCTTTCCATTTCTAATGGAATAAGAGTTAATGGGAGTTAGATTATGGTTGTGTGAGACCAATAGCTCGAAGTTTAAGCATCGGTTTCATGGGAGTTGGTGTTTGAACCAAATGGGTTTCTCAACAACTAGGGTTTCGGGTTTTACTAAAATTCTTGTCAAATTTGGTGTTGTTTCTTGTAATATTCCGTACTTTTCGATTATGATCCCTATAGTTTTCGAATATGACATGGAGGACTTTTGGGAATACCAGTGGATGGTGTATGATGTTTATGATGAAATCATGTTAGGATGGATGTTTTTAAGTGTTATAAATGATCCGAGACGAGTTCGGCAACAAGAGAAGTCAAGAAAGGAGAAATCAGGCATTTAACGTGCGTAGTTATAGGAATAACGCACATTATGATAGCCTAACGTACGTAAGATTCAGGCTAATGTACGTTAGGCACTGTTTTTGCAGCATACGTGTTTTCAACGATTGACGTATGTGTGCTAGGTTTTCATGATGATTCACGTACGTGAGATGAACAATGACGTATGTGAGGTTGGGCCTGGTGCGTCCAGAATTGATTTTGACCCTCGATAACGTATGTGAGATGTCCATACACGTACGTGAGGGTGCCCTAACGTACGTGAGACATAGATTGACGTACGTGAGGTGTGTTTCAGACTCCTTTAAAGCGTTCAACAAACCCGACTTTTTTATTTACAACTCTTCTCATTCCATCAAAACTCTCTCAAATCGCCTGGGATTTCAAAGCTTGGTTCATCCATCATCCATAACCATTTTAAGAGGTAAGATTAAATCTTTTTCTTGGATTTAACATCTCTTTCATACATTAATCCATAAAATCCGTTTTGGTCAAATGGGTCTAGGGTTCAGATTTTTGAATGATGCTGAGTTAATGGATGCTAAGGGTTGTTAGATTAGAGTTCATTAAGGTTATAGGAACATGTTTCAAGCTTTAAATCTACAAATTTGATGAGTTATTGTGTGAGCTAGTGTTTGGTTCGGATTTTGCCAATTTGAGGAAAATCTGTTGATTGCTTGTGAAATCCGAGTTTAAATTCGTGTTCAGGGGACAAATTCGAGTGGGAATGCGCATCTGATTTTATCGGGTAGCGAGCGGAACGCGATTGTGACA
>CAODLS010722602.1:0-15043 GCA_948243855.1 Flueggea neowawraea
CCTGCCATCTTCAGCAGGATTGCCTCTTACACCATGAACATCATCACACAAGCTTTTGCTGGTCATCTTGGAGCTGTTCAGCTTGCCTCTATCTCCATCGCCAACACCGTAATAGTTGGATTCAACTTTGGCCTCTTGGTAACATTTATAACTTGATCCTGAATTTTATTATGTTCTGATGGCATATTACCTTTTTTCGCTAATTTACAGAATGAAATCTTACCTATGGACTTGTAGTTCATTGTACTAGAATCAACTTTAGTCCTAAATAGTCCTGAGTTCGATCTTGGTGAGAACAAATAAAATGACTTATAAAAAAAAGAATGAAATCTTGTTTAAAGTTCGAGGTGAAAATCCATAATCGAATTCTCGATTCTTTAGCACTATAAATAACTATAGTCCTATTCGAAATTTTAAAACTATTGGCCTCTAATTTGTTATTAATACAATGTTTTTTACAAATTATAATCTTGTAACAATTTTTTTGTCCTTTTTTTTTTTGACAATTAGCTAGGTATGGCAAGTGCATTGGAAACACTATGTGGACAAGCCTTTGGTGCAAAAAGATATAGCATGTTAGGCATTTATATGCAGAGGTCATGGATTGTATTATTCTTATGTTGTTTTGTCCTGATACCATTCTATGTATTCGCTACTCCACTTCCCAAAGCAATGGGACAACCAGATGACGTGGCAGAGGAGTCGGGCGTAGTAGCTATATGGCTAATACCATTGCATTTCAGCTTTGCATTTCTATTCCCATTGCAAAGATTCTTGCAGAGCCAGTTAAAGAACCAAGTGATTGCATGGGTTTCATTGGCCGGTTTGGCCGTGAATGTGTTCACGAGCTGACTCTTTGTGTATGCACTAGATTTTGGGGTGGTTGGTGCTGCTATTGCTTTGGATGTGTCGTGGTGGTTCATGATTTTTGGCTTGCTGGGTTATGTCACACTCGGTTGGTGCCCTTTGACATGGAGTGGATTCTCTTTGCAAGCCTTTTCAGGGCTCTGGCAATTCTTGAAGCTTTCTGCTGCTTCTGGTGTCATGCTTTGGTACTACTACTACTGCAAATTTAAGATGGAAGAATTATTGAAAATTAGATGTTTAATTAGCTCAAATGAATTTGTTTTGGTTTTTGTGAATGCAGCTTGGAGAATTGGTATTACAGGATATTGATACTGATGACTGGGCACTTGAAGGATGCAACACTGGCTGTGGATGCTTTGTCAGTTTGGTAAAATCCAAATCCAGAACTGTTAGTTTAGCCTGATATAATGATTGAATTTTGAAACATTGGGTTCATTTGACTTTCAGGATAAGATGTTCATACAGTATTTCTTTTTATCTTACATAAACTCCCACTAAAAATTGAATGTTTTGTGTTAGAGGCCGCCCTAACTAATAAATTTATTTATTAAAAGGGTGTCTACAGTGCAGATTTAATGAGGGCCATTGAACCCGCGCTGCTATTCTCTCTCTATTGTACGGGAGGGAGTATGATTAAATGCCTTCCGTTCAATAGTGGGCTCAAGGGATAGCTAAAGCTTGTATAAAAAATTTATTTTTAGTTACAAACGGTCCCTTCCCATGCTTTTTTCCTTTTTAAATATATCTATAAATATCTTAACTTCTATTTCAATTATTTTTCACATACAATTCTTATTATATTTTTCTCTCCCCTTTCATCAAAATCACACAATTTTTTCTCCTATATTTTTTAATTATATTCTAATTATACATTTATATTTTTTCTTGTCAAATGAATTCAAATCAAGATCAATTTTTTTTAAAAAACTTCAATTCAAATAATACGTTAAATTCTTAAAACTAACCATATGATTTTGTACCCACCAAATTTCTAAAATTCTCCAAACCTACCGTACTCATGGTATCCACAAAATTTTTCATTTCTTCAAAATTCTCAAAACACACCTAATTTGTAGTCATATCATTCTTTTTCCTCAACCAAATGTGTACAATCAAAATTCCGAAAATTTTATCTACTCTTACTTCCGACCAAATTTTGCAAGTAGTTCACTATCAGATACGGCATCTCGCACTTCACCGGTATAAAAAGTAGGTTTAATATATTTATTTATTGTAATTGTAAAATATTAATAAATTAATTAAGGAGAGAAATGACTGTAGATCCGATATTTGAGTATAAATATGGGTATAATTATTGTGGATGATAATTTAATAAAAAGTCGATGTGACATAACGATCATCACATAATAGAGACAACTATTAAAGTTACCCTAAGATCCAATGCTCAATGAAATATTGAATCAAAAGGTACTAACTTGTCTTATCTAATTTAAAAAATAAACTCATAGTACTTGGGGAATGATATAAATTTTAATTAATTTATTTGAAAAATCATCAAACATTCTTGAAAGCAAATAAAAACAATAAAGTATTTCTTCCCCAATGCATGCTTCATTATTTTTTTTGAACACTAGTGCGATTCAGGTGCCACATTGTTGTATAATATATTTTTTTTCCTTGACAAGTTAGCTTAAACAAAATGTATAACTAATTGATTCCGTTCCGTTTATTTATTTAGTTTCAGTATGCTGATATTGAAAAACTAAAACTTGCATTTGTTGCATGGAACTATTGACAATTTGACATTACTGATTGGGATAGCAATTTTCTGCAGCATGAGTATCAATGGATGGGAGATCATGATTCCTCTAGCCTTCTTGGCAGCTACAGGGTATGATTTTATAGTCTTTCTCATTTACTTAAATTCACATTATTACAAAAATTGTACCCAATTAAGAAGATATCAAATTGATTAGTCGATAATACGAATTTTATTATCGTTTGGCTAACGAGCTAGGAGCGGGAAATGGGCAAGGAGCAAAGTTTGCAACAATCGTGTCTTCAGTGCAGTCAACAATAATTGGACTCATAATCTGTGTAATTATCATTATACTTCACGACAAGTTCGCATTAATATTCACATGAAGCACTGATGTCCTTAGAGAAGTCGACAAACTCACAATCCTCCTGGCCGTTACCATTCTTCTTAACAGCCTTCAACCCGTTTTATCAGGTAAATTAAGTTCCTAATTAGTCGGTAATTCTATGGCACCAAATGAGCAAATTATTTAACTGTTTTCTTCCCCATGACAGGAGTGGCTGTGGGGTCAGGATGGCAAGGAAAGGTTGCTTATATTAATCTTGGATGTTATTACATTATTGGACTTCCACTAGGATTCCTTATGGGCTGGGTCTTTAAGTTCGGTGTTAAGGTAAAATATTGTTACTTATGAATTATGGTTTTTTTATGATAATCATTTTATTTTCTCCCACTGCAAATCAAACTCTGATTATATAATGTTGGAATTGACTTAAGTACTAATAAACTAAAAGTCATTGGTATTTATGAATTACGGTTAAATGCCCTTTTCTTTCTTTCTTGATTAGGTTAATTCATACTCTGATGAGGAGAAAGTATTATTTTTGGGACTGATATTGTTGTCTGTAATTGTTTCAGGGCATTTGGGGCGGAATGGTTTTTGGAGGAACAGCCATTCAGACAGTGATTTTGATCATCATAACAGCAATGTGTGACTGGGACAAAGAGGTAAAAGAGAAAAGAAATTAATTCTTGTTGGGGATTAATAGTATTTATCCAAGTAGTTTGATAAGTGGTTGTAATTTTGGATTTGCAGTCTGAAATAGCTCGCAAGAGAGTGCAGAAATGGTCAAGTTTCGATGAAAATGATGAATCAGGAGAGCAGCAACCACAATAGCCTATCTTTTGGTGAACCAATCCCGAACGAGTAATCTCCTGGTTGTAGGTACAACAATGTTGGGTAGATCATTTCCATCAGAAAAATGTCGAAAAATAACAATATCAGTCATTAGATGCCGAATTTAGGCATAAATTTTGCAGTGTGCAATGGCTAATTAAGTTGCATCAATTTATAGTAGGTTTCCGTCTAAGCTGATCTTTTTTTCAAAAAAAAGAAAGTTTAAAATGATGAAATCAGAATTTGAGAGTTAAAGATACACGTAACTAAGAATTCGTCTCGTTAAGTACATGATTGAAAGTAATGAGACATAAGAGAAATAAGAACATAGAGACTAGGGAAATAAATAACACGCAAACACATTAGACGACATTCTTTCTTTGTGTAAACTGCTTGGTAAAAATCCAGCATTGGCCATCTGACGTTCGTCATGGGAGAGATCACCCATCACGTTGTGTATATCCGGCTGTCATCTAGTAGTTTCTAGAAGGGGCATATGGACGACAGGGCGTTAGTCTGATCAAAGACTGTAGTTGTAGTAGTTAATTAAACGGCAAGTCAAATGACGAGGTCACTAGTTCGTCACACTTTGATTGTCGGTTATTTGTCTTTGACGTCTGATGATAGCAGCGCTTACGCGATGAATGTGCGGGCCCAACACACCGGAAGAAACCCTGGCCGGTGGTGTCTCCAACGGTGTAATGTGTGCTTGCAAGGTCCGTCTCATGAAGCGTTGAACCCGGGAGCCTTGCGATAAGAAGTGGGCTTAACAAGACACCTTATCCAAAATTTTAAAATATTGAATTATTAGTTCTCCATTCATATGTCCTTAGGCACTATAAATTTCAATGTAGGATTGCACCACTTGCTTCCTAACGTGAAAACATTATGTCAAGACTTTTGGTTTAATCGCCCAAGCAAAGTTTGTGTGGTAGCTTTCAGTTGGTGAATTTGATGCTCTTCCTGCTTCAATGCATGGTCAAGTTTGTGTGGTAGTTGGATGTGGAGACTTAAAGTGTGGCAACTTTTTCCAATTCATTTTTCTCCAACCATTTTTTCGCTTCGTAAACTGCTCGAACGAAAAGAAAAAGGGTAGACAATCAAATTGTCTATTCTTTTGAATTTTGATCTCCGTAATCATTAATTGTGGTTTCACAATATAAGTGTGACTGAAGTTAAATTGAATGCGAATTTTTGTTTCAGTTGTTTTGAATAGTTGGTGTAACTGAATTTCCGACATCATTTGTTAAGTATGAGTCGTTAGTCACAAATGAGTATGAAAATCATTTATTTACTTTTCTCTGATGATATAGCCCTCTGCTAATGTTGTTAAGACTTAAGATCGTCTCTTTCTATCTTCTTAGTAAAAAGCAATACCAATAAAGTTTCATTTTTCCATATATAATGAGTATCAGTCAGGATGACAGTCCCTCTGAAGTCTTGTTGCCAGATCATGGCCGAGCTAGATATGATCAAGAAAATGAGGAATTAGTGAAGAGGGTCTGGATCGAAACGAAGAAGCTATGGCAAATAGTCGGGCCTGCAATTGTCAACAGGGTAGCCTCGTACTCCATGAACATTGTGACGCAGGCCTTTGCCGGCCATCTTGGTGAAGTTCAGCTTGCTGCTATCTCCATATCAAACAATGTTATTGCTGGTTTCAGTTTTGGGCTGCTGGTGTGTTTTCTAATTGTAGTTTGCATTCTTTACAATTGGTTTTATTTTTCATGTACGTTAATGTTCTTTATCAATGCTTTTTAATTAGCTAGGAATGGCTAGTGCCTTAGAGACATTATGTGGACAAGCTTTTGGTGCTGGCAAATACCAAATGTTAGGCATATACATGCAGAGGTCATGGATTGTTCTGTTTTTGTGTTGCGTTTTGCTGTTGCCGTTCTATATCTGTGCCACTCCAATTCTCAAATGGTTGGGTCAGCCGGATGATGTGGCTGAGGCGTCAGGGGTGGCGGCTCTATGGTTCCTTCCATTACACTTCAGCTTTGCATTTCAGTTTCCATTGCAAAGGTTTTTACAAAGCCAGTTAAAGAATCAAATACTATTGTGGATTTCGTTGGTTGGACTAGTTGTCAATGTGTTCACGTGCTGGCTACTTGTTTATGTGCTGCATTTTGGGGTTGCCGGTGCTGCTGTTGCCTTGGGTATAGCTATGTGGGTTATGGTTTTTGGATTGCTAGGCTATGCCACATGTGGTTGGTGTCCTTTGACGTGGAATGGTTTATCTATGCAAGCCTTTTCTGGATTGTGGGAATTTGTCAAGCTTTCTGCTGCTTCTGGTGTCATGCTCTGGTAACACTCTGCTCATTTTGTTTCTGTATTCTCTGCTGAATAAAGTACATACTTTATTTATCTTGGTGTTGTGTTCTGCTCCAGCCTGGAAAATTGGTATTACAGAATACTGCTGTTAATGACGGGGTTCTTGAAGAATGCAACGATTGCTGTGGATGCCTTAGCAGTATGGTAAGAAACATTACTTGGATACCTTCTTCCATATTCATCTAGCTGACTTGTTAATTTTTTTTTTTCGTTTGACAAAAGAAAATTGTAACTGATAACTGTGAACTATGAACATTAACTTATAGCTATTTATGTAAACTTTTGTAGCCTGAGTATCAACGGATGGGAGTTCATGATTCCAATAGCCTTCTTGGCAGCTACAGGGTACTCAATTTAAATTTAGACCACTTTAAGTACTTCTTTGCTTGCTTTAATTGCCATTCACGACATTGACATGTCAAAACAAATAGTTTCTAGGTTTAGTTGCTAATGACAGTACTATAAACTCTGCCTTCTTAATGAGTTTTACAGAGTGAGAGTGGCAAATGAGTTGGGAGCAGGAAATGGAAAAGCAGCAAAATTTGCAACTCAGGTGTCTGTGGTGCAATCATTAATCATTGGACTCCTTTTCTGCATACTTATCATGATACTCCGCGATAAAGTTGCATTAATTTTTACAACTAGCACTGATGTTCTTGAAGAGGTTGATCAGCTCTCATTACTCTTAGCAGTCACTATTCTTCTCAATGGTGTTCAACCAGTTCTATCAGGTGAGTCCAATTTCGACTAAACTTCTTTCATTAAACTGTGCAAATGCCATACCTTTGCTTTGATTTATCTTAGAAGCATTTTCTTGTTAAATTTTCAGGAGTGGCAGTTGGATCAGGATGGCAATCAAAGGTTGCATACATAAATCTAGGCTGTTACTATCTTGTTGGTCTCCCACTGGGATTAATAATAGGATGGGTCCTGAAGTTAGGTGTTCAGGTTAGTTGAGTTCGCTCTTTCATTAAATTTCTGTCGTTTATAGTACTCCAGTTAAGGTAGTATCTGAATTCTAATTTGTTTCTGATGTTACCAGGGTATCTGGGGCGGAATGATTTTTGGTGGAACTGCTGTTCAGACATTGCTTCTGGGCATCATAGTGATAAAGTGCGACTGGGAAAAAGAGGTAATTAATTTAGAAATCGAATGTTCTTATACAAGTTCAACTCAATCCGATCTGTATTCTGATGTGATCTTAACTGTCAGGCCGAAAAAGCTCAGTCTCGAATGCAGAAATTGTCAGGCCCTAGACCAGGTGATCAACCAGAGATACAAGATGGTTGATTAAATATTCCTGGAGTTTAGTCCAAGATGGGTAGTTTTCTTATTACATAATTTGGTTTTCTTTGTGACCAATCCTAAAACACATTAACAGCTGATGATTTTTAGATTGCAGATTGCTATCTAATCTTATGTAATTTGGCACAAATTTGTGTTTTGTTGATACTAAAACAAAAAAAGAAAGTGTTTTAAAGAAACTGATGCAAACAGATATTGCAGAAATGATTCAACTTATTCATATCGTACAACAGCTAAAGGAACCTGGTTCAATACTAGAGCTGAATTCGAGCCGAGCCGAGTTTTGAAGTGTTCAAGTTCGGCTCGTCTAAAATTTATCGAGCTCGAACTTGAACTCGAGTTCTTTCTCGAGTTCAAAATATTGTTCAAGCTCGGCTTGCAAGCTTGTTGGTGAGCTTTTCGAACTCGGCTCAACAAAGCATCAAATAAATTTATAAACAAGATTTACCAATTCAGCTTTGAAAATAGCTTTAAAAATAATATAATCAAATTTAGGTTAGTTTAATAAAATCATATTGATTATGTAATTGAACCAACAACTATTAAAAGTTTCAATTTGTTTCACAAGTTCAATCTAATATTAGATATCTTATGCAAGCATGTTTAGACTTTTATAGGTACCGTCAATTAGTGTAAGTTTGAACTTTTGTTGATATGGTTCAAATATTAAATATTATTTCAAATATAAACATATTTTTCATAATTTAGTTTAACACACACACACACATATATATATATATACGAGTCTACAAACGAGTTATTCACAAGCTTTTGAGCTGATTTTTTAGGTGTTCAATCTCAACTCGTTTATTAAAACGAACATAAATTTTTGTTCAAACTCGACTAATTTATTATCGAGCCGAATCGTGAACGAATTTTTATCGAGCTGAACTCCCAACCGCTTGCAAGCGGCTCGGCTCATTTCCACCCATATTCAATACCGACCATTCTCCACCATAATTGACCGGGACCAACTGTGCAAATCGTCCTCTAAAGCGAGTCAACTCACCTGAATCATTTATCTTCCCCATTTTCAAGAAACTTTTCATCTCTTTTTCCTTCAACATTTCCAGAATCTTCATATTTGTGTCACCAATCAACTCCCACAAAGCATCAAATCTTTTTCTATTCACAAACAGCAAATGCAATCTCCCTTTGCTATTCTCAAATCTCTTCAGGATATTTACAAGCCCAGTCAATTCATTGAAACTCAAACTCAGAACTCTGAGCCTAAGTTGCGCAAGTCGGTAAAAGATCTCATGCTGGACTGACCTGTAATCCTCACCCACCAATATAACTATCTCATAAACCAGACCGATCTTTTGCAGATCCAAGGAATCAGGAAACTCACATATTTGTTCAACAAAACCCACCAGAACTTCTATCTCTTCTAACAAAACACTGCTCGACACAGTCAGAACCTTATCTTCTTTGTCCTTACCACAGTTAAACAGTGAAGAACACAGGTAATAACCCAAACATCTTGAAACCGTCAGATTATGTTCCAAAACTGCAGCATACCATCTGACCCAAGAAGACAATTCCCGCTTTTCGAGCTCCGAATAATCATTAAACCTGGAAAGATTAAGAAAGTTTCTGCCACCAAAAGAAGGGTAATAGGAGAGCTGGTCTTTAAGAACAAAAGAACCTCTTGTTATGATAGCATGAATAGTGAAGAGACATTTCAGTGCAACAGAAACACTCTTTGTGGCATTCAAACGGTCCATGAGGGCTGCAACGCAGGTGGAAGCCGCCTGGCTGGTGTCATTGGCATGGAAGAGCACGGCGGCCACGCGTTTATCGGACGGCGTAGCCAACAAGTTGTGGGAGGTGGCACGGAGGATTGCAGACTGCACTTTAGTGTTGTGTTTTGTGGAAAGCTTTGCTTTGATAATAGATGTTCGGTCTTTAACTCTGGCTATGAGAAGTCTCAGTTTCTTGCGGTGAGCCATGGACAAAACACAAGCAAGCTATAACGGAAAAATTTAATGGTGGGTTTTGGGTTTTAAAGATTTTGATATAGATTACTTTTTGATGATTGCACATAATGAAGACACGAAAATTAAACAATTGTGGAGTAAATTAATAATTATCGGCGCGTTCATGACGAGGTCAGCCACGACTTTCACTCGTTAACCAATTCTTAACCCTGCAATTGTCAATTTTGTAATGTATAGTTCTTTGTATTAAGGACTAAGTTTCCAAAGTCTTATATTTGACTATTAAATCCGTGAATAAATTTTAATGAAATTTTTTTTAAAAAAATCTATGGACGGTTTCTAATAATTTGAGTTTGGAAATTGCCATGAAAAGTCCTTCCAAAATTTGAGTTAGGAACTTTATATTGACACCAATGTATGCAATCCTTTTATTTCGTTAATCTTTGCTATTTCTTCTCTTTCTGAAAGCAAGGCTTGTCCTTGAGATTAAGAGGACCTCTATCAAGTATTCCACCTGTTACCCACTTTGCCACATCATTAGACATTAATAGAGACATTTGACAGAAATATTCTTCATCACATTATCAATAACAGTGTCCATAAGCTTATATTTTACTTTTATTAAAGTCTCTCAAACCAATTATATATATCAAATCATGCAAGTAATATAAGATTTTAAATTAATTCTCATTAAACTTACTTTCGTATTAACTTAACTAAACTGTTCTAATTAATCAAAGGCTAAAAGACTAAAAAGTTTTCCATTTAGTGTTGACCCTCACCAAAAAGGAATAAAAATAAATGGTGTAAGTTAATTGGCCCTTGAAGAATCCAACCCACTAAATTGGGTTTAATAATACCAGTAGTTATAAATTTTTTTGCATTGCTCATATATGATCATAAAAAAAAAATACTACACAATAGTTATTATTATTTTTTTGTTTACATCCATAAGGTCACTTTGGCTCAAAAATTCAACATTTTGGACATAAAATGTCATGTAAGCGTGCTACCTTTATTCTTATGGACATATTTTTTGTTACTGACTGATCTATCTGTCGACCCACATGTGTCCAGTATGTCCAATCTATCTAATTTTCGAGATAAATTGACCTTCTTAAAATAAAAAATAAACAATAATAATTACTATATAATAATTTTTTTTGATTAAATCTGAACAACACGAAATTTTTTGTCACGGTCGATAATATTAACCCACTAAATTGCTAACCGCTAGTTCCATTCGGCACACTTGGAGCAAAGCAAATTATCCTTTTCTTTTCCTGCTAATGAATTATGAATTTTTTTGATGAATTGTGAAATTCAAAATTCGATTGCACAGAAAAAGAAGAAGAAAGATAAAAAAGTTAACTCAGGGCACGAAGCACAAGACAACGGAATTTCTGTGTCAAGTTTCAATAACATGGTTCTCTTTTTAGGTTATTTGTAACTCAATTTTTAAAATCTGTCATGTTTATTATTTTTATTATTATTTTATTAAAATTTTTAATTTTTAATTTATAATTTAAAGACTATTTTAAGAGTTTCGCAAGACGCTTATTCAATTTTTCACTAAACACAATTTTATTTTAATTCTCTAACTTTTATCTACTACTTCATTTAATATTTTCTACTCTAAATTCATTAAAATAAAAAGTATCCATTAAAAAAAAAATAATTCATTAAAAAAATATTACATTAAATAAAAAATATATTAAAATAAAGTTCATAATTTCTTAAAATAAAATAATAATACATGAAAATAAAATTTGTTATTATTCTTTATGATTGTTCCATAAATGTTCTACCAAATCCGCTCGGAGACGATAATGTTGCTCACGATCACGAATATCGGTGAACATTTGGATATACATTGCAAAGTCGGATTGACCTCTCTATGATGCATTCGCTTGATGGTTGTCACCTTCTTCTGTCCAGTTTGTCACGGCGTAGCCTTCGTCTTCAACGATCATGTTGTGTAATATGATACACGTGTACATTATATTTGTCATATGATGCATGTAGTACAAACTTAAGGGTCCTCGTATAATCGCCCATCTAGCCTGGAGTACCTCGAAGGCTCTTTCGACGCCTTTCTAGCCGACTCTTGCATTTATTTGAATAAACTTGTTTTTTCATCTCCTGTGTAAGTAAATGTTTTAACAAATGTAGCCCAATTGGGATATATTTCGTCTGCCAGATAATACCATTGGTTGTAGGTCGTACCATTTACGACGTATTCAACTATAGGCGTCCTCCCTGTTAATACGTCATTGAAGATAGAAGATTGGTTCAGGACATTGATATCGTTGTTAGAGCTCGTCACGCCATAATAGGCGTGTCAAATCCATAGATCTGTGTTGGCTACAACCTCTAATATAATCGTAGGATGTACATGGTCATCTCGTGTATATTGCCCTTTCCAGGCCGTTGGACAATTCAGTCATACCCAGTACATACAATCAACGCTCCCGAACATCCCTGGAAAGTTGTGTTGTTCTTCGTGCATTGTGTGGAGTCACTGAACATCAGCAGTGGTCGTTTTTCTCAAATATCTGCTACCAAAAACTTCTACGACACAATTGTTTGACGAAAATATTCATCAAACAAATCACCAGAATAATCATATGCCAACTGTCGAATTACAGCCGTGCATTTTTGAAGTGGTGAAAGACTAGGGAAATCAATCGCATCAAGGGTTTGACGAAAATAGTCGGAGTGATTTCTGACGGCCTCCACGATCCATAAAAATAAATCCCTCCTCATACGAAACCTACACCGAAAAATATCATCATTGTAGGTGGGATTTTCAGAAAAATAGTCATGAACTAACTGTTCGTGACCACCCACGCGGTCTTGGTTAATATAGCGTCTTAGTCTTTTTTCACGGCGTCGGCTGGAGGATTTATCATGTAGTATGGTTTGTTGTACTAATTTCAACATTTCTTCTTCAACAGGATCATTCTAAATAGATTGCTTGACATTATCTCGAATTGTTTTGTACTCCTCGTCATCAGAAGAGGAGGAAATATTTGCAAGTGCAAATTCTTCCATTGTTTTATTTTTGTTATTTGAAAAATAATCGAAAAAATCGTTGGAATCCATTGAAAAACTATTTGGAGAGAAATTTTAAGAGTTGAGAGAGTTTGAGTGAGAGAAATGAGTGTTTGAAATGAACAAATGATAGAAAAAAATATGTTTAGGGGGTATTTATAGGAAAATGGGTAAAACTAGCCGTTAGGGACCAAAATGGTAATTTTTCGACCCCCAACAATACTCCAACGGTAATATTATCGTTGGAGTAAATCTGACTGTTGGATCAATCAGATCTAACGGTCAAATTTAAATATTTTTTTTAAAAAAGGTAAATGTCAGACATGGGGCCCAATCTTGACGAATATAGCCAATCCTCCGGCAGGAGGACGGACTACCGGACCGAAATGCGTTAATCCGTTTCTAGCCCCGTTGTGAACAGCCTTAGTCAACTACTAGTTTTTTAAGCCATGCAATGCTGTGTAAATTGTATTTTTTAAAAAATAAAATAATAGTAAGAAATTTGAGGACTTATAAAAAAAAGAAACTCGATGAAATGAGCTGAATATGTTTAGTTAATATACTTACAGACACCAGCACGACAGGTTTTAATTAATTAATCTTGTTTTTATTAAATACAATATAATAATAAAACATCTCGAAAATTCTATTATTTAAAAACATTAATAAAAAAATTGCATTTAATTAAGCTCTTATATATTTTATTTGAATATAACATTCCACATTGAATTGGACAATTTGACTTTGTCACATTTGAGTATTTTCAATTCAAATTTACTTCAACGCTATGTTTGCGTCAAATAATTTGACACCAACGAGTAAAAAAAATGTTTCTAATTGGCAAGAAAAAACTTTCATTAAAGAGATTTTAAGTGAGAAACTTTCACTAAACAATTAAATAACACACGTCAATTTTGTGATGCATTTTTTCAAATTTTAGATAAGATGATTTTAATTTAATTATTCATGATACAAAAAGAAAAAAATGATTTCACAGAAATAGCAAATTTGAAGAGCAAGTGCATTGGAATGCATGTCTACTTAAGTGCTCACAACTTAGTCAAACGGAGGATTCTAAACAGAACAATATTAGTGGGCGCTCATCAATAGATCTCAATAGATGATCTGTTGAGCACCCACTCTTGCAGAATGCATGGGTCTTTCATGTGTCTGATCTGCATTAGATATATGAAAGACTGAGGTCCACTGCATCCAGCATTTTTTTAAATGCAATAATATTTTATTTTTAGTTTAATTTAATTTAAGGTATTATTTTATTTTAAATTTAGAGTATTATATTAGCTAATGTATTTCATTTTTAATTAAGGGTATTATTTTAGTTAATGTATTTTATTTTTTTATGATATCAATTAATGTATTTTAGTTAATTTATGTATTTTATTTCATGTATTTATGTATTTTAGTTAATGAATTTTATTGTTTTTGACTTCAAAAGTAGTTATTTTTTTATCTACTAATTTTTTTCATGTTTATTCACTCGATAATAAATTCCAAAAATATTATTTTTTAAAATTCGCATGAATAATTTCTTGAAAATAATTTAAAATACAACTTCTAATGTAATTTATTTTATATAAAGGTATAAAATTAGTATGTTAAATAAATATATTTCTTATAAATTGTATATTGTCAATAAATTAAATGAGGAATGAAATAATTGTAGACTCATAATGAAATATAAAGAATATTATAATTATCAAGAGATATAATTTAATAATAGAGAATTTAATAAATTATTGATGTGACATTACAATTATACTCTTCAATGTATAACTATTAATGTTAACCTAAGTACACACCTGTAAAAATTATGGCCATAGAGATTCAAATTAGATTCAGCACATGTAAAACATGCTAACCAGAAGCACTGCCGAAGATATATTGAAAAATTCAAGATCACAAGGACCAGAAAATTGAACATTTCCACTAATGGACACAAATTAGTCGCTTTAAGCTCCTCCTAATGTATTTGATGAAATATTTTATGATTGTTCAAGCACTCCTAATGAACTAAAAAATGCTCAACCACCTGTCACAACATATCTGAAAAATTCAACAGAATCTGTCAGTTTATCTGCACTAAACTTTAACATGTAATTGGAGTATTAATTAATAAACAACACTATGGTCTTCTGAAAAGTAGTAATAAAGGGGATGATGGGACTTAAAGTAAAGAAAGCATTGAGATAGAAAAACAATGAAGCTTTGTTTGTGGAATCTTTACCCAATGCAAGTCATGAAATGAAAGCAATAAGTTTGAAACGTTTAGCCAAGGGCTGCAATAATGCTGATGAAAGGTAGGTCCACAAAGAAGTCGTTTATAATAGGTCAGACAGAGGCATGGCAATGACCTTAATACGTCCATTGTTAGTGTACCAAATTGTTACTTCTAACATAAAAGACACCCTTATTTTTTAGATAATAAGCTTCCAAGAATGCCAACATAATACATCAGGGTCCAATGTAGTCACCTTGTTGATGACACGCTTGAAAATTATAGATTCCAGTTTATAAAGCCATATTATCTAGCATGTATATAGCTAGTATTAATGTTGAAGTAATTTTTTTGATCAAGATTGAAATCAAACCTTGAAAAAAGTGATACAATCCAAAGAGGGTCGGATT
>CAODLS010722631.1:0-17698 GCA_948243855.1 Flueggea neowawraea
CATCTATGTTCTAAGTTGATATCTCATATCCATAATCAGTAAAACGTGATTATCCACTTAGCAACATACTAATCTTTAATTCATTATCATTCACATGATAATGATCGATTAGGGACATTTAGAATAATATTCCTTTTTTATCTCTATGGTTTTACTATCAAGTCACGTACTTGATGGCACAAAGAAGAATAAACTATTCATGGAGTTTTATCTTCATAAAATGATATTTCATAAAAATGAAATGCCTCTTTATTATGAAATAAACCGAAATAACAATGTTTACATGATTGGGTTAGGGCACAAAACTAACACATAATCAGTAAAACATGATTATCCACTTAGTAACATACTAATATTAATTCATTATAATTCCCATGATAATGATCGATTAATGACATTTAGAATAGTATCCTTTTTTTATCCTTACGGTTTTACTATCAAGTACGCACTTGATGACATAAGGAAGAATAAACCATTCATGAAGTTTTATATTCATAAAAATCAAATAATATTTTTTAGAAATAAAATGCCTCTTTTATTAAATAAACCAAACGAAAATGTATACATGATTGGACTAGGATACAAAACTAACGAAAACATCAACAATCAAATTCAAAATTAAAGGAAAATAACTGAAATTATTAGTCGGGAAATGCAAGGTTTACAGGATCGTTCTAGTTTTTAAACTAAACGACATACTTTTGCCTAAAAAATCAACCATTGGTTAGAACTAGGCCTCACAACCTTAATTCTCCCATTTTCGCCAATTTCGTTCTTTGACTATTCCCATCATGGACCATACACAACTTGCACAAAAAATGATCTTTCTAGCTTTCAAACTAAACGATGTACTTCTGGATTGCAAATCAAGTGTTGTTTAGAATTAGCCCTCACAACCTCCATTCTCCTATCTTGTTCAATTTCATTTTTTGACGCTTCCAATCATTGACCTTCCACAACTTGTGCAAAGAAGGATCGTTATAGCTTTGCTTCTTAACGATAAACTTTTGCGCTACAGCATTTGGCCTAACAACTTCAATTCTCCCACCTTGGCGAATTTTGTTCTTTGAAGCTTCTGATCATTGGCCATACACAACTTGTGCAAAAAAGGATTGTTGCAGTTTTTAAATTGAGGACGTACTTTTGGACAGAAAATCAAGTATTGTTTAGAATTAGTCTTCACAACCTCAATTCTCCGATGTTGGCCAATTTAGTTTTGTCACGCTTCCGATCATGAACCGTACACAACTTACGAAAAAAAAGGATTGTTATAGCTTTACTACTTAACAACGAACTTTTTCACTACAAATCAAGTCTTAGTTTGTATTAGGACTAATGACTTCAATTCTCCCAGCTCGAAAAATTTTGTCCTTTGACACTTCCGATCATTGACCGTACACAACTTGCACAAAAATAGATCGTTCTAGTTTTAAACTAAACGATGTGCTTTTGCACTGCAAGTCAAGTACGGCTTGTAATTCGACCTCGTAACGTCATTTCTCCCATCTTGGCCAATTTGTTTCTTTGAGTTTTTTATCATAGACTATACACAACTTTCGAAGAGAATGATCGTTCTAGTTTTCAAACTAAACGACGTACTTTTGCCTCACAGAACAACTATCGGTTTGAAACAGGCCTCACAACCTTAATTCTCCCATCTTGGCCAATTTGGTTCCTGGACGCTTCCGATCATGGACCGTAGACAACTTGCACAAAAAAGGATCGTTCTTGTTTTCAAACTAAACGACGTTCTTTGATGTTTCCTATCATGAACCGTGCACAACTTGCGTAACAAAGGATCGTTCTAGTTTTCAAACTAAACGACGTACGTTTGAAATGCAAATCAAGTATTGTTGAGAATTAGGACTAACAACTTAGTATTAGGACTAACAACTTCAATTCTCCAACCTTGGCTAATTTTGTCCTTTGATGTTTCCATCACTGACCGTACAAAATTTTTTTGAAAAAGGATTGTTCTAGTTTTCAAACTAAACGACGTACTTTTTTGCTACAAATTGAGTATTGCATAGAATTAGGCCTCACAACCTCAATTCTCCCATATTGACCAACTTCGTTCTTTGATGCTTCCGATGATGGACCGTACACAAATTGTACAAAAAATGATCATTATAGTTTTCAAACTAAACGACGTAGTTTTGCCTCGCAAGCCAACTATTGGTTAGAACTAGGCCTTACAACCTTAATTCTCCCATTTTCGCCGATTTCGTTATTTGGCGATTCCGATCATTGACCATACACAACTTGCACAAAAATGATTTTTCTAGCTTTCTTACTTAATAACAAACTATTGCATTACAAATCAAACATTATATAGCATTAGGCTTGATGACTTCAATTCTCCATCTCGTTGAATTTCGTTCTTTAATGATTTTGATCCTGGATCATACATAAGTTGCACAAAAAAGGATCATTGTACCTTTCCTACTTAACGACAAACTTTTCACTACAAATCAAGTATTATATAGTATTAGGCTTGATGACTTCAATTCTCCCATCTTGCCAAAATTTCATTTTTTAATGCTTCCAATCGTGGACCGTATACAACTTGCACAAAAAAGGATCATTTTAGGTTTCCTACTTAATGAGAAACTTTTGTGCTACAAATCAAGTATTATTTAGCATTGGGCTTCACAACTTCAATTCTCCCATCTTGGGTAATCTCGTTGTTTGACGCTTCCGATCACAGACCGTGCACAAATTGCGCAAAAAACGATCGATCTAGCTTTCATACACAACGAAAAACTTTTAAATTGCAAATCAAGTATTGTATAGCATTAGGCATGAAAATTTTGATTCTCCCACCTTGGAAATTTTCGTTCTTTAACGATTCCAACCGTGGACCGTGCACAACTTGTGAAAGAACAATATCATTCTAGCTTTCCTACTTAACGATGAACTTTTGCACTGCAAATCAAGTATTATATAGCATTTAGCTTGAGGACTTCAATTCACTGATCTTGCCGAATTTGATTCTTTAATGCTTCCGATGCTGGGTCGTACATAAATTTTACAAAAAGATAGTTCTCGCTTTCCTACTTAACCAGGAACTTTTAAGATGCAAATCAAGTATTTTTTTTGAATTGGGCTTCATAACTTCAATTGTCCCACCTTGGCCAATTTCGTTGTTTGACGCTTCCAATCTCGGACCATACATAAGTTGCAAAAAAATGATCTTTCCCACTATCCCACTTAACGACGAACTATTGCACTGCAAATCAGGTATTATATAGCATTAGGCTTGATGACTTCAATTATCCCATCTCGACGAATTTTGTTCTTTAACGCTTCCGATCCTAGACCGTACACAACTTGCTAAAAAAAGGATTGTTCTAGCTTTTCTACTTAATAAGGAACTTTTGTGCTGGAAGTCAAGTATTCATTGGCAATGGCCTTGACAACTTCAATTCTCGTATCTCGTCCAAATTTGTTCCTCTACGCTATCCATCATGGATCATACACAACTTGCTCAAAAAAGCACTGTTTTATATGTCTGACATAATGGAGAACATTTGCATTGCAAATGAAGTCTTATTTTCCATTAGGCTTGAGAGCTTTAATTCTCCCATCTTGGCCAATTTCGTTGTTTGACGCTTTTGATCTCGGACCGTGCACAACTTGAGCAAAAAAGGATCAATCTAGCTTTCCTACTTAACGACAAACTTTTGCACTACAAATCAAGTATTATATAGTATTAGGCTTGATGACTTCAATTCTCCCATCTTGGTGAATTTCATTGTTTAACGCTTCCGATCCCCGACCGTACACAACTTGCCCAAAAAAGGATCGTTCTAGCTTTCCTACTTAACAAGGAACATTGACGCTTCCGATCTCTGACCGTGCAGCTTGAACAAAAATGATCGTTCGAGCTTTCCTACTTAACGACGAAATTTTGCAATACAGGTCAAGTATTATATAGCATTAGGCGTGATGACTTTAATTCCCCCATCTTGCAGAATTCTTTTCTTTAATGCATCTGACCATGGACCGTACAAAACTTGCACAAAAAAGGATCGTTTTAGTTTCCTACTTAATGAGCCACTTTTGTGTGGAAAATCAATTATATTTGTGCATTGGGCTTGAGAACTTGAATTCTCTCATGCTGGCCAATTTCGTTGTTTAACGTTTTCGATCATTGATTGTACACAAATTGTGCAAAAAATGATCTTTCTAGCTTTCCTAATTAATAATGAACTTTTGCATTGAAATCAAGAATTATATAGCATTAGGCTTGGTGACTTGAATTCTCCCATCTTGCCAAATATTTTTCTTTAACAATCGGGGACTATACACAACTTTCATGACAAATGATCATTCTAGCTTTCCTACTTAACATGGAATGTTTGTGCTGCAAATCAAGTATCATTGAATATTGGGATAGAAAACTTCAATTCTCCCATATGGTCCAATTTCATTGTTCGACGCTTCCGATCATAGACCAAACACAAATTGGAAAAAAATGATCATTCTAGCTTTTGTACGAAACGGTGAACTTTCACGTTGCAGATCAAGTATTGTATAGCACTAGGCTTCACAACTTTGATTCTACCATCTTGACCAATTTCATTCTTTAACAATTCCGATCCTAGACTGTGCACAACTTGCACAAAAACAAGATCGTTATAGCTTTCCCACTTAATGATGAACTTTTGCACTACAAATCAAGTATTATATAGCATTAGGCTTGATGAATTCAATTCTCCCATGTTGCCAAATTTCATTCTTTAAGGCTTCCAATTGTGGACCATACACAAATTGCGCAAAAAAAGATCGTTGTATTTTTTGCTTCTTAACACATAATATTTGTGCTGCAAATCAAGTTTTTTATTGCATTAGGCTTGACATTGTCAATTGTGCCACCTTTGACAATTTCATTGTTTGACGGTGTCAATCGTATAGACTACACAAATTTTCCCAAGAAAAAGATCTTTTGCGCTGTAAGTCAAGTATTATTTAGCATTAGGGTTGATGCCTTCAATGATCCTGGCTCGGCAAATTTCGTTCTTTAACGCTTTCGATCCTAGACCATACACAACTTGCCTAAAAAAGGATCGTTTTAGCTTTCCTATATAACAACAAACTTGTTTGCTTCAATTCAAGTATTAGTTGGCATTGTGCTTGACAACTTCAATTCTCCCATCTTGTCCAAATTCTTTCGTTTAAGCTACCCACCATGGATTGTACACAACTTGCTCAGAAAAGGATCGTTCTTTGACTATTCTGATCTCGGACTACACACAACTTGGCAAAAAAGGATCATTTATGCTACTTAACGACGAACTTTTGCACTGTAAAATCAAGTACTATATAGCATTAGGCTTGATGACTTCAATTCTCCCATCTTGGACCATACGCAACTAATGCAAAGAAGGAACATCCTAGCTTTTCTGCTTAACGAGGAACTATTTTTGTGCAAATCAAGTATTTTTCTCAATTGGCCTTGAAAAATTCAATTATCCCATCTTGGCCAATGTCATTGATTGACGCTTCCGATCTCCGACCGTACATAAAATTGCTTGAAAAAGGATGTTTCTAGCTTTACTACTTAACAACGAACTATTGTGTTGCAAATCAAGTATTCTATATCAATTTGCTTGACGACTTCAATTCTCCCATCTCGTCGAATTTCGTAATTTAACGATAACAATCTTCGACTGCACACAAGTTGTGCAAAAATTGATCCTTCTAGCTTTCGTAATTAACAACAAACTTTTGCACTGCAAATCAAGTATTATATAGCATTAGGCATGACAACTTCATTTCTCTCATCTTGTCAAATATCGTTCCTTAATCATGAAATTTTGTACTGCAAATCAGGAATTATTTATCATAGGGCTTGACAACTTCAATTGGCCCAAGTTGGCCAATTTTGTTGTTCGATACTTCTAATCACGGACCATACAAAAATTGCACAAAATAAATCATTCTAGCCTTCATACTTAACGAGGAACTTTTGGGCTGCAACTTAAATATTATATAGCATTAGGCTTGAGAACTTTAATTCTCTCGTCTTGGTGAATTTCGTTGTCTAACGCATAAGATCCTAGACCATACACAACTTGCGAGAAAAAGGATAGTTCTAGCTTTCTTACTTAATGAGGAACTTTTGTGCTGCATATCAAGTATTTTTTTTACATTGTGCTTGATGACTTCAGTTCTCCCATCTTGGCCAATTTCGTTGTTCGTCACTTTCAATCTCAAACCATACACAAATTGTACAAAAATGATCTTTCTAGCTTTCGTACTTAACGATGTCCTATTGCGCTGCAAATCAAGTATTATATAGCATTAGGCTTTATGACTTCAATTGTCCCATCTCGGCGATTTTCGTTCCTGGAATGCACACAATTTGTGCAAAAAAGGATCGTTCTAGTTGTCCTACATAATGAGGAACTTTTGTGTTACAAATCAAGTATTAGTTGGCATTGGGCTTGATAACTTAAATTCTCCCATCTTGTTCGAATTCGTTCTTTTGCGCTACCCATCATTGACCCTACACAACATGCTAAAAAAAGGATTGTTCTAGATTTTCAACTGAATGCAGAACTTTTGCATTGCAAATTAATTATCGTATAGCATTAGGCTTGAGAAATTCAATTCTCTCATCTTGGCCAATTTCATTGTTTGACGCTTCCGTTATCGGACCATACACAACTTGAGCAAAAAAGGACCATTCTAGCTTTGTAGTTAACGATGAACTTTTGCATTGTAAATCAAGCACTATATTGAATTAGGCTTGATGACTTCAATTCTCCAATCTTGGGCAATTTCGTTCTTTAACACTTCACATCCTGGACTGTACACAACTTGCACAAAAAAGGATCGTTCTAGTTGTCCTACCTAACGGGGAACTTTTGTGCTGAAAATCAAGTATTAGTTGACTTTGGGCTTGATAACTTCAATTCTCCCATCTTGTCTGAATTCGTTCTTTTCCACTACCCATCATCGACCGTACACAACTTGCTCAAAATAGGATCACTCAAGATTTTAAACTTAATAAAGAACTTTTGCACTGCAAATGAAGTGTTATATTCCATTACGCTCGAGAACTTCAATTCTCTCATTTTGGCCGATTACATTGTTTGATACTTCCGATAATGGACCATACACAACTTGCACAAAAAGGATCATTCTAGCTTTCCTAGTTAACGAGGAAATTTTTCTCTGCAAATCAAGTACTATATAGAATTAGGATTGATGACTTCAATTATCCCTTCTTAGCGAACTTTGTTTTTTAATGCTTCCGATCCTGGACCGTACACAACTTGCGCAAAAGAGGATTGTTCTAGCTTTCCTACCTAATGAAGAAGTTTGTGCTGCAAATCAGGTATTAGTTGGCATTGGGCCTAACAACTTCAATTCTCCCATTTTGCCTGAATTCGTTCTTTTGGGCTAGCCATCGTCGACCGTGCACAACTTGCTCAAAAAGGATCATTCCAAATTTTTTAATTAATGCAAAACATTTTTACTACAAATGAAGTATTATTTCCCATTAGGCTAGAGAACTTCAATTCTCCCATCTTGGGCAATTTCATTCTTTAGCACTTTCGATCTCAGACCGTGCAAAAATTGCAACAAAAACGATCATTCTAGCTTTCTTGCCTAACGACGAACTTTTTCCCTGCAAATCAAGCATTGTATATCATCAGGCTTGATGCATTCAATTATCCCATCTTGCCTAATTTTGTTGTTTAACACTTCTGATCCTGGATCGTACACAAGTTGCGCAAAAAAGGATCGTTCTAGCTTTCCTACATAACGAGGAACTTTTGTGCTACAAATCAAGTATTTATTTCCATTGGGCTTGAAAACTTTAATTCTCCCATCTTGGCCAATTTCGTTGTTTGATGCTTCCGATCTTAGACCGCACACAAATTGCGCAAAAAACGTCATTCCAGCTTTCCAACTTAATGATGAACTTTTGCGCTGCAAATCAACTATTATGTGGAATTAGGCTTGATGACTTCAATTGTCCCATCTTTGCGAATTTCATTTTTTAACGCCTCCGATCTTGCACCATACAAAACTTGCTCAAAGAAAGATCATTCTAGCTTTCCTACATATCGAGGAACTTTTGTGCTGCAAATCAAGTTTTAGTTGGCATTGGGCTTGATTACTTCAATTCTCCCATCTTGCCCGAATTAGTTCTTTTGCACTACCCATCATCGACTATACACAATTCGCTCAAAATAGGATCGTTCTAGATTTTTTACGACATGCAGAACTTTTCCACGGCAAATGAATTATTATTTTCCATTAGGCTCGAGAACTTCAATTCTCTCATCTTGGACATTTTCGTTGTTTGACGTTTCCGATCTAGGATTGTGCACAACTTACGCGAAAAATGATTGTTCTAGCTATCCCACTTGTCGATGAACTATTGCACTGCAAATCAAGTATTATATAGCATTAGGTTTGATGACTTCCATTATCCCATCTCGGCGATTTTCGTTCTTCAGCACTTTCGATCCTGGACCATACACAACTTGCTCAAAAAAGGATTGTTCTAACTTTCCTACTTAATAAGGAAGTTTTGTGCTACAAGTCAAGTGTTCATTTGGCAGTGCCCTTGAGAACTTCAGTTGTCATATCTTGTCCAAATTTGTTCCTCTACGCTACCCATCATGGATAGTACACAACTTGCTCAAAAAAGGACCGTTCTATATGTTCGACTTAATGCAGATATTTTTCATTGCAAATGAGGTATTATTTACCATTAGGATTGAGAACTTTAATTCTAAAATCTTGGCCAATTTCGTTGTTTGACGCTTCCGATCTTGGAATGTGCATAACTTGAGGAAAAAATGATCAATCTAGCTTTCCTATTTAACAAAAAAATTTTGCACTGCAAATCATGTATTATATAGTATTAGGCTTGATGACTTCAATTCTCCCATCTCAGTGAATTTCACTGTTTAACGCTTTTGATCCTCAACCGTACACAACTTGCGCAAAAAATGATCATTCTAGCTTTCCTACTTCACGAGGAACTTTGACGCTTTCAATCTCGGACCGTGCACAACTTGCGCAAAAAAAAGATTGTTAGAGCTTTCCTACTTAACGACGAAGTTTTGTACTGCAGGTCAAGTGTTATATAGCATTAGGCGTGATGACTTTAATTCCCCCATCCTGCAGAATTGTTTTTAATGCTTTCGATCTTGTACCGTACACAACTTGCACAAAAAACGATTGTTTTAGTTTCCTACTTAATGAGGAACGTTTGTGCGGCAAATCAAGTATATTTTTGCATTGGGCTTGAGAACTTCAACTCTCCCATCTTGACCAATTTCGTTGCTTAACGCTTCTGATCTTCGATTGTACACAAATTGTGCAGAAAATGATCGTTCTAGCTTTCCTACTTAATAACAAACTTTTTCACTGCAAATCAAGTATTATATAGCATTAGGCTTGATGACTACAATTTTCCCATCTTGCCAAATTTTTTTGTTTAACGGTTCCGGCCTTAGACCGTGCACAACTTTCACGACAAAGGATCGTTCTAGCTTTCCTAATTAACATGGAATTTTTGTGCTGCAAATCAATTATTATTTAGCATTGGGATAGACAACTTCAATTCTCCCATCTAGGCCAATTTCGTTGTTTGATGCGTTCGATCACGGGCCGTACACAAATTATACAAAAAATGATCGTTCTAGCCTTTGTACAAAATGATGAACTTTCACGCTGAAAATCAAGTATTGTATAACATTAGGCTTAAGAAATTTGATTCTCCCATCTTGACAAATTTCATTCTTTAACACTTCCGATCCGAGACCGTACACAACTTGGACAAAAACAAGATCGTTATAGCTTTCCTACTTAATGATGAACTTTTTCACTGCAAATCAAGTTTTATATAGCATTAGGCTTGATGACTTCAGTTCTCCCATGTTGTCAAATTTCGTTCTTTAACGCTTCCAATCGTGGACCATACACAAATTGCACAAAAAAGGATCGTTGTATTTTTTGCTACTTAACATGGAATGATTGTGCTGCAATTCAAGTTTTTTTTTTTGCATTGGGCTTGACATCGTCAATTGTGCCACCTTCACCAATTTCATTGTTTGACAGTGTCAATCTCAGAGACTGCACAAATTGTGCAAGAAATGATCTTTTGCGTTGTAAGTCAAGTATTATATAGCATTAGAGTTGATGGCTTTAATGATCCTTTCTCAGAAAATTTCGTTCTTTAACACCTTCAAAATCAAAGCAACAATCACTCATGGCTATTATATTTCAAAAACTTTAACTCAACCAAAATTCCATGCTGGTTTGTCCAATGGTGGAAAAATTTTGGATTCAGCAATATTGTTCTACCACTTTGTCAAAGAATCATTACAACTCTTTCAAAAGAATTACCAACCTTCAAAGAAAGAAAAACATTTACCACCCCTTCTCTCCTTTTGTACAAGATTCTTAGTCCCTTGGATATTCAATTGGGACACATTAAGGATTACCTATATTAATCAGATAATTCAAAGTAAAATGATGCAATAAATTCCAAGCAATGGACAAGATTTCCAAGCAAGCAGTCCAAACATGGATTCAAACACAAATGCAAAAGGATGAATCACCCAAACCAGTACTGAAGATCCTAGCTGAGCCATCCAATCCTATTTTCATGGCCCAAAAGTCTCACACCCAATCACTTTTGGCTGCCTTTAAAAATGAAGAAGAATATTGGGCTATTATGGAACAAATTTTACAAACCAGGTTTAAAGCCACAGAGTCAGCCTTCAGTACTGAAAGTGTTGTTGTTGACTTAGGCATCAATAACGAGGATGACTATTATAATATCCTCCCTTCTCCATAGTACCAAATTGTACAAATAAATCCCATGTTTTGGATAACAGTCAAAAGAAATTGACCATTACATAAACTAGATTCAACAGAACAATGAAGAGAATCATCAAAATCTTTGAACCTTGTATCATGTAATGCAGAATGAATGGAAGTATTTAATCCTTCCTTTTTAAGGGGTTTGAACCCCACTTGAACAAGACCAATATGTAAATATTTGAAATTCTTTTCTTTCTATTTTTGAATAGAATCATTAGAAAGTAGAGAATGGTCTCAAAGGGTTTAGATATTTGTATGTCACGTTTTTCAGTCTTAATGGAAAATTTTGTTTTGAAAAGATTTAATTTGGAGTTTTTGTAGATCTGATCTCTATGGATCTTTGGTATATGCCAATCATCGATATATTTTTAAAAATGTTCTATGACATACTCTTCACTATTAATTTTCTTCTTTGAACTTGAACAAGTGGTAGAAGAGTTTGAAAATGAAGTAGATTTACAAAACAAATCCATTAAACCAAATTTTAAAATTAAATCTTCCCTATGAAAGTGAAGACGATTACTTGGTTTTACTGCCTCTCAGGGTCTTACTATCAACCAGTGTCTTTCACTTTAAGGGACTTGAAAAAATTAACCTCGCAACAAGTTCTAACAAATAAATAATATAAATCTACTCCTTCTCTTAGCTCTGATATCAGGGATCCTCAGGATCAAAAGAAAGAAATTAATAATGGAAAATAAACACACCAGATTTGCAAAAATATAAAGATGATGCAACAGTTCAGGCTACAGGGCTGCGTATATAATGATAAATGCAAATAATTAGGTGGCAGATCTGACCATATAACTAAATAAAATAAATGGAAACATAAATGGAACCATGTTTGTGTTATGAACTTTGAACCAAACTTACATAAAATATTTGTAAACCTAACTATAACATAATTTTGGATCGATAACAGAAGAACTCTAAAACATAACCTATTTTTCAAATGGAGCTCCTTTCTATTTATAGAAGAAGGTAAGGGTAATTTTGAAATTATTTAAACGGTGATGAATAGTAGCTTTGAATAGTAACAACTTCCGTGACTACTACAATGACGAACAGTTGATGTGAACAGTGAATGCAACAGTATTGTTGTCTGACTGCTACAGTGACTACAACAGTTGGATTTTTGTCTCCTCTTGCCGACAGGAATAGTAATTTCTACATTATCTGCCAATATTCCAAGCTGAGGTATTTAGCGATGTATTTTTATATTTTTAGGGGAAAGGATCCTCCTGTGCTTTCTTGGCAAAACAACAACCATCAATAGATTTGATAACTTTTTACCATCTGCTGTTTGAGATGGAGTAGGTCTAGTCTTTAGGCCCTAGATTACCATTGTATGCTTTTTGGCAAAGTATCAGCCATCAACGAATTTGATATCTCTTTACCATCTATCGTTTGAGATGAAGTAGGTCCAGAGTTTAGGCCCTGGATTGTCCCTTGAATGATTTGTTCCTGCAATTTTTTGAAATGGTTAGTTTGAATTTTATTTTTATTCCCTATTTTCTGCCTAAGTATAAATTCTACTTAGTGGATTTATTTGTACAATTTGATGCCTTGGAGAAGGAAGGATGTTATAATACTCATCCTCGTTATAGTTGCCCAAGTCAACAACAACTAATTCATCAATTTGAAATTTTTGGTCTTTGGAGACTACATTGAATTGGTTAGATGGGGTTTCAGAGTTAGATGAAGAAGTCGTTGAAGCAGCTAATTCATCAATTTAGAGATTTTCCTTAGAAACTGTAGATAAAGGAGAACTAGGTTAGGAGGAATCTATAATAAGGGCTTGGGTTTTTTGAATAGTTCCGTCTTCTAACCGAAGTTCTTTGATTTGTTTATTGAGACGACAGTATTTTTGTGTATGACCTTTTTGACCACATTTGTAACATGTAACATCTTTAATGGATTTTTTTGGTATTGGTTTTTGGCTTTGGCCTGGGTTTTGAAGTTCTGGAATATCGGTGCTTGGACTTTTGGTAGTATTTGTCTTTGTTATAAGGGGCTTTAGAGGTATTGTGTGGGTATTTGCGGGCTTTGAATTTTTTGAAAGGGATTTTTTGTGCAGTCATTGCAATAACCTTTGGACATATCAAACATACTACAGAAAGCACCACCTAACTGGGTACCGGTTTTTCTCATTTCTTTTTGAAGATTTCTATGAAATTGTAAATTTCTACAAGCTTTCAAACCTTCTTGTTGAGTAAAACTGATTAACTGGCCATATGTAAAATTGGAGTAAGGAATTTGGTCACCATATTGTTCTTTAATGCAAGTTTTGACCTTTTCACCAATAATAGGGGGAAGACTTCCTATGATTTTTTCCTTCTAGAAGGGTTGATTTGAGTCTTCTCTTAACATATTTATGGTTAAAAACTGAGTTTTGTACCCACTCGAAATCACTAATTTTTTTGCATTTGAGGTTGGAAAAGAGTTCAATATTTTTGTCTTTAATATGAGAAGGGTCACCAACAAAATGCAAAGTTATTACAAGAATAAGAGTTGAAATAGCATCTGAGATTGAATTTCCTAGTTCATCTAAAATGGGTGCACCATCTTCATCAAATTGAATTGCATCAAGAATGTTTAATTGCTCTTCAGAACTAAGATGGAAATCCCACCGTCCTTTCAACTGACCAAAAAATCCTACAATGAGAAATTCTCAAATGGCTCGATCAGAGGTTGTCGTCTGGGTTTTGTAGGCATTGACAGCCATTGTCATTTGCTGGAGTAAGTTGAAGATTTGATATTCAGACAAACTATCTATATTCCATTCATATGGGGTTGTTGATTTGTATTTGGATTAAACAAGTTTGGTAGGTCCTAAATCCATGTCATTTTGTCCTGGGATCATATATGTTGATGATGAAGGTTGGTGTGTCCAACGAAGTCTAGCAATCTCTTGCTCAGATTCAGATTGAGGTGTTGGATTGTTAGGATTATCAAAAAGGACATTTATGTTTAAACGGTATGGTGTGTCTAGAACAATAGGACTATTAGAACTGGAAGTTTGGGGATGTCATCTGTTAAAAGGAGTTGGTGTATCATCAATCAAAGGATAGTTTGAAGTGGAAGATAAAGGATCAACACGACTAAGTTGATTATGGATGACTTGTAGGAATTAATTTTTATCATTTCTAAGCTCTTTTTGGCTAGCTTTTGATATTTGGAATGGTTTAAAAAATGTAGTTTTTTAGTTTCTAAGAATTTGAAGAAGGAGAAGATATTGTGATGGTTTGAGATTGAATTTGTTTTTCCATACGAGAGAGTTGGGAGCCAGTTGTATTCAGATGATTATTAGTAAAATTATTTTGTAAAACAATATTTTGATGCTCGTGGAATCATTGTCTTGTAGTTTTTTTGAAAGGAGGTAATTCTAAAGTTTGGTCTCTTATTTGCATTTTGAGGTCCGTAAAAGAGGATGGTCACTTTGAACTGTGGTTCCATCACTTAATTTCCAAACTTTCTTTTTAATGCTAGTGATTGGATTAATAATTTTTGAAAATAGATATATAATGTTGTTTTGTTCTGCATAAAATGATTCAAACCAATCAAAGAAAATGATTTGAACCTTATGCTCAGAAACAAAATTATAAAATTCTGTTTGGATTTTTTGTCTTTTATCCACGAAATTTTTGAATAATCATATTCTTTTTTCTTCATCATGAGAAGCATAAAAATCTTTTGTGAAAAAATATTTATATATATATATACTAATTCGATTCGGAAACATGTACATGCTTAAATTATTCGAAGGAGATTGTTCTTAACGTATGGAAATTTATATGATTTGAAAAGAGAAGAACTGCAAGAATAAGGAACTGAACACCACAAAGATTAGACCAATGCATCCCATTAAGTATCCAATTTCATGAAAACCAATGTACATTGATGAAGGCCATCATGCGCTTGATAATGATGTATATGTTGATTCTAAAGTATATTTCTTACTTAAAGATATTTAAATATTATATTTTAATATTAAAATCTAACATTTCCTTTTAAAAACACCAAAATGTACCATTTTCTCTATTTGTGAACACTGTGATTTGGTTTTTTGACGAGTCATTTTATTTGTTCTCACAAAAAATTCAACTCACAAGTTTTTTATGTTGGAAATACTCTAGTATCAATTAACTGTAAATTTATTGATAACCATGTGATTTGTTGGATCTACAAATAATTATTATGCGGGTCTAAGTTCCAAGCCTGTAAAACGACGAACTCACAGTATGCTAGTTCCGAAATTCTAGTGCAACACCACAACTTGCTTATGTACGTCGGAATTAAGTTGTTTTCAGACAAAAAGGAGGAGCCAACTAATTACGTGAATAAATAATTCAACTTTGCGTCCTTTTTTTGAAAGAAAACTCTATTGCTCTTGTCCAATGAATATATGGATCTTTCTTTTCTTTTCTTTTTTTCTAATTTCGTTCCCAATAGCAAAGTGAAATGACATTGCATCAGCCTTCAGAAAGGGAAAAGTACGAGATCTTCAACTTTAATGATACATAATTCTAAAGCAGTAATTAGAGTTTCATTTAGTAATCACTGATTGCATCAATGTTTATTACGACGATAGGCGCAGTACTGACAGACGTGTCCATATCAACCAATTTATATCGACTATTATTTGTGCGAATCCCAACTGTATCAACACGTTGTTTTTGTTTTTGCTTTAATTTTCTTGGCAGCATTAGTGCACTCATTCTATTCATCCCGACTAGTTCTTAGGGTGTTTCAATGGTTACACCTTTTAGTTTTTACAATAATTCAACATTAGGATATTCAAAACATATCTTTTCACAATTAGCCAATATCGAAACCATTCATAAGCCAATATCCAAACCATTCATAAGGTGATAACCTTTTGCAACATGCATCATAGTAGCTATATAACTAAAACCACGTATTTAGTTAATTTTTTGAAACAAAATGTGACATCAAAATTCATAAATTAATTTAAGTATATAAAGTTTGTGCAGACATTCTAATCAAAATTCATTTACAAAAACAACATATATGACAACTAACCAATACTTTTAATAATTGAATAATACCAGTGGCAGACGCATGATTCTGGTTAAGCAGGGGTCGAATCTGCTTAACCAAAATCTGGCTATGTGGTCTGTACGAAAAAATAATATGTGTATATATAGAAAATTACATTAAATTTTAAAAAATATTTGAATACATGTTCTCATCATACAATTATTTTTTACACACTCGAATCAAGATATGATAGTTGATTTCAAGCAACAAAATTTGCATAAACATATAAAGGTTCAGATGCCGACTATTCCCAAGAAATGGCCATCATGAAACAAATGGCAAAGGAAATCTTCTTATGATCATTCAAAAGCAATGTCTAGCAACTCAACAAACAATATCTAAATCCTTACAAGCTCATAGATACACAAAAATAACAAAAAAGTTTAGTAAATCATATTCACCTTTCTAACAAAACAACATTATCATAAATGAACTAGAAGTTGATCAAATCGTAAATATAGACAAAGAGTGATCCACAAAATAACAAGACACAACAATAAAAGCTCACATAGACATTCAATGCAATCAAGATAAACAACAAGCAGTATGGACAAAAATCAACATCAATATTCAATCACACAAATTAATCACCAAATCAATTGAATACCATTCAAAAATTTCATCATAAATACCTAATTTAAATCACAAATTGATCATCAATCATTCAAGAAACCTAACCCTAAATAAAATTAAAACTAAAATTTTGTTCAAAATCGAGAGGAAAAGAGATGAGGGATGACTTACCTAGGGCTGGGAGGAACGCCTATCGTCGACGAAGGAGGACCTGGCGGCACAGTTTAGAGGCGGAAGAGTGGAGCACTGACAGATGGAGTGAAGAGAGAGAGAGAGAGAGAGAGAAATCGGAGGAGAGTGGAGGCAAAGTAGTGTTGTCGTGGTGGCTGTGGGAAATTGGGTCTCGGTGGGTGCGTGATTGCCTGCCTTCGTGCCTTTAAGAGGCTAGGGCAAAACGCATTGCCTAGACCTTACCTCATTTTCTTTTTGAAAATCAGTCTAGTGAAACTACGTTTTTTCGCCCTAATGATTTAAATTTTGTTTTTTAACCACGTCGTTTCTTCCTGTGGTTTAAAAATAATGTTTAAATCACAAAAGTGAGAAAAATCACAAATGGATCCTAACACCATGCTACAAAAACATGCACTTTTATTCATTTATAGTGTGTTTATTCTAACTTTAAGAAATTCTTTTATAAAATCTTAACACTCACACAAACAAAAGGCTTCCCTTTAGAGCCTTTTATGGGAAACATTTTTGTTGTCCAAAGTGACAATCGAAGAGGGGGGAGGGGTGAATTGGATTGTTCAATAAATTCAAACTCTTTTTGAAAACCTTTTTGTAAGTCAAAACAAAACAAGACTAGAACAACTCAATTCATAGCATCCAAATCACAAAAGTGAGAAAAATCAATAAAGAACTTAAAATAGAAAGAGAGAAGAGAAATCAAGTCGTGATTTATAGTGATTTGGTCCTTTTTGACCTACATTCACTCCCCAAGATCAACTCAAAAATTTTGAATCCATTATCTCCTCTGTTCCGGTTGGAGGGAAACCTCTTTATACACTTTCTTCTTACTTGGGTGTAAGGAATCCTTACAAGCCTCTTGTTTTTACAAGGAATAAACACAAGGAAAACCTCACAATTTCTCTAGCAAAGGAATGCTATTATAAGATATACCCAATCGAAATTGAATGCCCAAATTAAATCACACACCAATCCAATTGATTTCAAGAAAATAGCTCAAGAGTAGGTGGAAGAAGGAAAT
>CAODLS010722744.1:0-12205 GCA_948243855.1 Flueggea neowawraea
CAAAAAAATATTTACACTCCAAAAATATCATTAATTAATTTAATGATATTTTAAATTAAAATTAATCCCTCAAAAATAATTAATTCGAAAAAAAAATTTCAAGGGAAAATTTACCCAAAATTAATCAAAAATTTCAGATTATTACATTATTGGCCCCAACTTTTATTAATCCCCACAATGGAGGACCAATACAACAATAAACCAAAGGACATATATAATTATTAGATTCATTTTGAGTCCAATATATCACTACTATATTAGTTTTTTATTAATATCTTTTTTATTAGACCATTTCACTCCAATAATTAGATTATTATTAGATTCTCGTATGAGACACACTATCACTTTAATTTTCTTTTATAATATGTACACATAATATATTTTTTCACATAAAAAATTAAATATTTTTAATTAGTAAAAAATGATAAATTTTAAAAAAATAAATTATAAAAAAATAATAAAATTACATAAAAATTAAAATTACATTTAAAATAAAATGAAAAGAAAAAAAAATAAATATAAAGAAAGAAACAAAAAATAAAAAATTAAAAGAAATGACCGTTACGTTCTAATAAATTAAAAAATAAGAATTTTTCAATACAAAATAATAAATTAAAATAGAAAAAATTACACAAAAAAACTTTAACTAAATAGAGAAGAAAAAAAGAATGAAAAATTTTAAAACAAAAATATAAAAGAATGAAAAAAAATAAAAATAAAAAGATTGAGTCAGGTGGAGTCCAGTTAGTACAGTTAAGACCAGAGGTGGCCACGATTCACGAACCAGCGGGTCCGGTTCAACAAAAGCTTGAACCTGAACCGGACCGTGGCTCTCCTGTTTGGGACAGTTCCAGTACGATTCCGAGTTTGACTAGTTAAACCAACGGTTTCAATCCAGTTCGGCCACTTTTTTTAATCAATTTTTATTTCGTTCTTGGGTTCCTTTTTTTTCTCTTTGATAAAGATATTATTTTTTAAATATTAATTACATTTCTTTTTAATATGGAGATAATTTTTACAAATGTAAAAATAAAGATGCATTTGGTGTATAATTTTTTTAGAATTATAACAATAATTAGAAGTGCATTAATACAAGTACAATTGAATTAATATAAGTGTAAGTGAATTGATTCAAGTACAATGAAATTAATATACAAGTGAATTAATACAAGTGAAATGATACAATACAAGTACAATTAGATTAATACAAGTGCAAGTGAATTAATACAAGTACAATTAAATTAAATACAAGTAAAAAAAATACAAGAATTAATACCAAAAACCGTTGCAACCGCCGGTTTTGATCGTTAGAACTGGCGGTTCCACGGGTTTTGGTATCTCTAAACCGGAACCAATCCGTGAACCGCTGATTTTTACTATGTGGTTCACGCTTCCGATTTGGATCCGGTTTTCAATGGATTCGACCGGTTCGATTCGCCGATTTCGAATTGATTTGACCATGTCTAATTAAGACTGAATTATTGGTCCTTCTCCACAATAAGAGACTAATGGATCCTCCATTGTTCTTTTGTTGTGGCTGATCTTAGTTGGACTCCTAGGACATTACATTCATATTAGCAATTAATGCACTATTTGGTTTACTTATTTAAGGAGTGATATTTAAGAATTTTTAACATTCAATATTTTGAATTATATTCAATTTTACATGTTTTCAACTAAATATGTGTATGTTGAGTATAAAAGTAAGAGATTTACATGAGTTTTGATTCCTCTAATTATATAAGAAGATATATAGATAACTTAATTTAATTTTGTCAAAAAAAATTAAATTTTTTTCTTTTATTTCTATTTTCAAAATTTAATCACTTGTATTATTTACTTCAAGTATTTTCCAATTAACTTATTATTTACATTTCTTAAATTCACTTATATTTTTTTATTCAAAATTAAGTAGGAAATTTCTATATTTTTATTTATATTATCAATATTTTTTATTAATTTATATTTAAAAAACCGTTTGAACCGTTAAACCAAAACTGTGAAACAAACAGCCTGAATTGGAATCAAAATCGGCTCTAGTTGATTCGTTCTGATTCAACCCCATCCTTAAACTGAATTTTCCGATTCATGAAACAGAACTAGCAATTTAAAACTATGGTCATGTCTACGTCTGAGATTAGAATTTCAATTTTTTGTTTGTTTGGTAGTGGTGGGTTCAGATGAGGGTCGATTCAGGGTATTTGATGGGGGTATTTAGTATTAGGGTTTGTTGCCGATGATTGGTTAATTTTGAGGACGCCGAGATCCAAATTAGGGAAATGGGATTATTTAATTGGCATGATGTTTAGATGGTAAAAAATTGTAAGTTTTGGGAGAAATTCGCTGCTAGTTGGATTCACTTTGGGACATTACATTCAAATTAGCAATTAATGCAATATTTGGTTTACTTATTTAAGGAGTGATATTTAATTTAAGAATTTTTACCCATCAACATTTTGAATTATATCCAATTCTACGCGTTTTCACCTAAATATATGTGTTGACGCAATTATTATAGTGATGTTTTATTAAAAATATTTTGTTTGATAATTTTATTAATTTTGTTACTAATTAAATATTTGCTTTTTTTTGAACTTCATATGCTATTTTGTTTTCCCTAATTTAAATCTATAGAATGAAATACTAATTTTGTTGATTGAGAAAAAAAAAACCCTACAAGCAGACATGGTCAAAATCGGACCGAACAACACGAACTAGTCCTAAATCAGATTGCCAAAAATTGAATCAAAATCGGCCAATTCGGAATTGACTTCGTCGAAACCTTGTTGATTAGTCTAGTTTGTTCATGGTTTCCCAAAATTATGAATCAACAGTTTTAACCTTTAGTTCTCAACAAAGATGAGAGATGCTTTTTTTAGTCGGATTCAATTTTTTGAGGATGTCACACCCAATAGAATGGTTTTCACGGATCTCTTGCGTAGAAGCGTCAGTGAAGTGAAATACTCGAGAATGTACCTCAAAACTTCTCCACGGAGCTTTAGAGGTTTGGAATCGACTTCATATTGAAACCCTGCTAATTGGTCTGGTTCAGGTTCATGATTTCCCAAAATTGTGGATTGACAGTCTGACCATTAGTTTCGAACCAATGGCCGAACTGAGGGTAGCGGTTCAACCGAAAAGAGCGAAAAAATAAAAAGGGTGAATTATGTTCTTCCTTGTGGTTTGCTCAAATACGTAATTTCGTCCCTTCACTTTAAAAAAACAGTAATTCGTCCCTCTTAAGGATATAATCATGATTTATTTTAAACCAATGTATTTGTTTTTGAAAATGTATAGGTGAAATCACTTTTTTGGGAAATTACAGGGACAAAATTATAATTCACCCAAACAAAAAAGATATTATATCATTTATATACACAACAAATTAAATTTAAAAAATAGAAAAAAAAAATAAAACGGATGAACCATTCAGCTTAGCATTGGTGAACCGAGTCGACTGAAACCAAGACTAAACAAAACTAAAACTGAACTTTCGAAAACCGGCCATTGGCAATTTGGTTCATATTTTTCTTCTTCTTTAAATCTGAACTGCCAATTTATGAATCAAAACAAAAGATTTGTAAATCGTGGCCAAATTGACCAATAAGTATGCTAACTCTCGTTTAAGTTTGTGTTTTATTTTGTTTTCTAACACTATAACACCAAAAATAAAATTAAGTCATGTGTATGAAAATTATTATCTCAAAAATATTTGAGAAATGTTTTCTATATTTACAATATTTTTTGTAAAATATAAATAAAAATCGTAATTCAATTTGAAATTGAAGTGAGAAAATAATGTTAAGTAATTATAATTTAGTTAATCTGCAGTAATTTTATCATAGCGATAAATGCAAAATCTCTTAGTCAAATCAACACTACCAAAAAATCAAGTGGCAATGGGTGGTACTACAATGAAAATTCTTAAAAAGAGTCTTTATTGATGACTCAAGTTATTTAATTGTAGTCTTAATTACTTAATTTGAGGGATGATTATTTAATTATAGTTCTAAAAATTACTTAATTTTAGATGTCGTTACTTAATTTAGCCATCAGTTATTTAATTTTATGATAAATTAACTAACTATAATTATTACTTAATTATTATTAAAATTATTTAATTTAAATTTTAATTACTTAATTTATTAAAATAATTTTATTAAAAACTCTTTTTTTTAGATAATTGAATACTCTTTTTAAAAGTTTTTTTTTGTAGTAACAACTAGTGGCAAGCATTGTTGAGGAGACGAGAGGGTGCATGGAGATGTCGTGTGGGCTAAAACAGGAATGACTGGAGAGAGCACCGACGCGACGATGGAGCCATGGAGAGGTCCCACACTCCAGTTGGAAAGTGGAAACTCATCAGAGCATGATTTGATTGATTGTGTGGCGTTCGGCAAGCATTTCGTTGTTTGTAGATCTTTTCTTTAAGAGAAAGCAAATATTTTCCAACCCTTCACACCATGTGCTCTCACATGAATGCCCCGACTTACCAACAAATCTTCACTCCACCATACGCCATAATAGATAAGGTAAAATCATTTTAAATGAATCTTCAATTCAACCATTTGAAATTCTATTATGTGGCATCTCATAAAACTCTCAACTAATATACATATTGAGGTGTTTATTTAGAGAAAATTAAATTTGCATAAAGATAATCTTTATATGTATTGTATATATGAAAGCAAAATACATTGGTTTAAAAATATTGACATTTGACATCCTAAAATATTGACATTTGACATTCTAATTTTAAGGAATACATTTTCAATCTTTGAAATTATTCAACAATAAATAAAACAAAATTTTGACATCATACTAATTATCATTTTCAGGTCAAAATATTAATTACAATAAGTGTCACCAAATTTTTTATTGTAATTTCCTTTTTTATTACGAATTTGTTTTCTTAATGGGATTTGAATTGATTTTACGGTGGTAATATGAATATAGAATAATAAAAAATCAAATTTAATATATTAAAATTCTTCTTAAAATGGCATGTGTCAAATGAGTATTTTAATCTACAAAAATAAATTTATAATATCTCATGACAATGTTCAAAAGTAAAACTAATATATTCTTAAAGATAGTCACACTATAAATGTTTCAATATACAATCCACTTCCTACTGAATTTACATTAAATAAACAAGCCAGTACGTTAATTTGAAGAAGGAAAAAAAAAGACTAATACACATAATGAACTCTTACATCTTACTATTTAGATAAATGATTTTCTGCAAAGTTTTATGTCTGAAGCATTGTATTGACTTAATTATTGGTGTATTTTAACTGAAAATATATCATTTATAGTGTGACAACACTTTTTTTTAAAAGAAAGAAACCCCTGGACATGGAGTTTGCACTTCGAAATAGAGAATTCCTTGAACATAAACACAAAAATAAAGAATCAGAGATGAAAAAAATAAGGAATTTAGGAACTGAGAGCCCTGAGTAAGCTAGAAACTAAAGAATATCGAAAATAGAAGTAGTGGGAGGACTCTAAATACAAATTTATGACTCCTGTCTTCAAGATCTCAAACTATACTTAAAAACCACCACCAACAATATTACAGTCCTAAAAAGTTATTCCAAGCCTGGGAACACGACAGTTTATGCTTTTGCCATTTGTTGTCTTCACGAACCAACTTATTTTTCGTCTCCAAGGTAATAGTTGTCGCTGAATATGGCATCGAATCAAGAATGTTTCAAACAAACATGTCAATTACTTCATATGAGGATTCGAATAAAACAAAGTTGGATAGATCTAAACGTATACATGACTAGATCTATCTTTTAGTTAAGGTAGATCAAGGCAGTATTTCTCTAATTTAAACCTCCACTTGGCCATTTTGAGCCGACAAAGAAGTCGTTTAATGGGATCTTGATGTCGATTAATGACAACATTGTAATACAACAATGCTGTCATATAATATTTCCATTTGTAAATTGTCATATAATCCTTAATCGAGTCTTCACTTTAATTATGGGCAAAAAGGACAAAAGAAAAAGAAGTCTTTTTGTATTGGACTTTGTAGCCTGCTAGTTCTACAAACTTCTTCAACCCATAAACCGATATGGGTTGGGGTCATTCATCGTGATTGAAATTTCTTGAAACGTCAAGTTTGGAAAAGGGTGAATTGCACTTTTGACAATACAAAATGCAGATTTTAAAAAATGGCGAATAAAACACTAATTTGTAAAAACTTAAGTTAAAGAAATTAATTTGTAAAAATATTATTTTATAGAGAAATAACGATATTTTCAAGAGAAAATCAAATCAAGCAAAAAAACTCTCTAGAGGTCCCATGGTCTTCAATGGTCTCCAACGATCTCCAACCGTCTTCGACAAATGTTTCCAGGAGTCTCCAAACATCTCTGAAAGTTTCTATCAAAGGTCTCTAACCGTCTCCAAAAATCTTTATTTATTTTTTATAAAACTTAATTATATTTTATTTAATGATAATTAATTAGACCTCCAATAATCTAAATCTCAAAAAAAAAATACACAATCACTGCTCAACAACAATTTTACAATTATTTAAAAATAAAGACTAAACAATAATTTTACAACAAAATAATTAAAAGAGAGCAGCTGGGATTTTCGAAAAAGGTGATTCCACGCCGTCCAATCAAAATCAATCCCTCACAATCTAGAAAAAGCACATAAAAATCAAATATTAATAAAGAATAAATTAAAATAATTATGTCATCAAAGGTTCTAACAAAAACAATCCTCTGTTACAATCTATAACGACGTTCTCAAGTAAACGAACCATTTAACTGCAAAAAAAAAACTAAATCACTTTTCAGTGAAGGCGTGAACACGGTTCATAAATATTTCAATGAAAAAGAAATGAGATGAAACGCAACTTAAGACGGTCAAATGAATTGGAATAGAGCTGAAAGTAAGCGATAGAAGATAGACAATATCGTCTTCGAGGTGGAAACAAGCATAAAATGAGAGACGCAGAGATGGCAGTTTAGAGATCGCGTGACTAGAAAAAAGCGGCGAGTTTACACAGAATTTGTCACGACCCAAAATTAGACCGAGACCGGCCTACGAGACGAATTATCTAAGAAAGTTTGACTTATCTTGTACAAGTCTCAGAGAATAAAACTTATACTCAGATCCTTATTATTAGTCGGTTTATTAATCATATTAAAATAATTTAACATATAATAATTTTTTAAAATAATATTTTCGAATAATAATAAAATATAACAATAATGTCAAACACTAAATAAATAATTATAATTAAAAATAATTTAACTATATAATTATCAAATGCAGATCCATAACCCACTATCCGGTATAGAAAAACTAACATAATATACAAACTAGGCCCGAATAAAAGGGCACTTACTGATGAACAGACGATCCTCATTGCTGACAAAAGCTGAGATAACCTGGAAAAATATTAAAGGGGAGGGGGTGAGAAATATCAGTGAGGAAATGACACTCCAGATCACCTCATACGTGTATCACAAAAATCGTTTTGAAAATATTTTAAAAAATATTACATACACGTATATATTGTATACTATTAGTATACACTCGTATATATGTAGATAGTAGTTTAGAAATTCATTTCGAAATCTTTCGTAAACAAAATAGACAACAAACAGTCTAACAGTTTAAACAAGTAAAACCGATAAAATACTTATTATTTTAATATTTAAAATAATTACTGAAAATAAAGTTAAAAACTTGACGAAACCAGACTTGTATAATGACATTTCTGAAAAACCATTTCAAAATCATTCATAGACAAAACAAACGATTTGCGATCAAACATAATATTTATCTTCAAAAATATTATTTAAAAATAATATTAATAGGACTAGGATCAGATAGTCAAAGTCACATGGACTCGATGATGTAACAACCACTTAGGAAAAAAGGATAACACCACTTAGGCTCAAGGTATCACCACTAAGTCAAACATTATTGTCACTAAGGCAAAGGTTATCAGACATTGGTATATCAAAGGCTACGCTACCTCGTAACTAGGTGTCCTTTATCAGAAATATATAAAAATAAATATTTAAAACCAAATAGATGTACAGAGCAAATAATTATCTATAGATAAAAATAATTATTTTCAAAATAAAAATATCGAACATAAAATATTTTAAAATACTAAACAAAATTCTTATATTAGAAAACTTACTTGAATTCAGATAAAATATTTATTACAGAAAATATATTTAATTTCAGAAACATAATACCTAGTACATAAATATATTTATTTCAAAATAGAGTATCTATTTCAGAATTTAAAATAATATTCAAAATAATTTTTATTACATACATGCATACAAAATAGACAAATTATTTGTTACAAAAATTAACAATAATAAATAATAATTTTCATAAGGACAAAATTATTATTCTAGAATTATCATAGAAAGCGGATTATTAATTATCTGAATAATTAATTAATCCGTATTACAGAAATAAGTCCATACACAACAAAAATTATACGGAGTTGAAGACACAACCTATGTGTCTGAAACTGCATCGCACTCACCTGGACATCGAGCTAATAATCCAATCGCGGTCCAACAATGAATGACTGATCGCTTCGAAAATCGAACAGAACAGACTACAGAATTTATTACAGTAGAAATCAGACATGATAACTGTGGCATTACAGAAAACGTACAAAATGCAAAAACAGCTGCATATACTCACTTGACGTCGAAAAACCTATTTCGGTCGAAGATCTATTGCTATGACCTCGAAAACGAATCTATGTAAAATTACAGTTTAGTCCCCGACTTATGTAAAATTACCATTTATTCCTTGAGACCTCAAAAATTATAACTTAGCCCCTAAAATTTTTAGAATTTATAATTTATTCCTCTAAGAATTTTAAATTTATAAATTAATCCTCCAATATTTAAAATTATAAATTTAACCCTTAAGTTTTTTAAATTATAAATCTGACCCAATTATAAAATATCAGATCTGGTCCACTATGCACAATATCAAGTTCAGTCCCCAATTTCACAGAATCATTTAAAATTATATTTTTAGTCCTTTTCGTCCACAAATAACACCAAAACGTGTTGACTTCGGTTTTGATGATAATGATAATTGCAAAACATCCATGAAAAATGTGCTAAGTTGCAAACTTATTGAAATATGAATACAAAGCAACTTTTACATGATACAAGTCACTTTGATCATATTAAAAAAATTCTGAGTTAACACAATGTGAGTTGTACACGATACAAGTCACTTTAATGGGAACACAATGTGCGTTGTACATGATACAAGTCGCTTTGATGGGACTCATTCAGGAAACAGAAGAATTCCAAAACATACAAAGCGACCTGCACATGGTACAAGTCGCATTATAACCTTCTGGATTGATTGCAAAGAGTACAAGTCACGTTGCAAAGAGTACAAGTCACGTTATATGATGATCAGATGAGCACAAAGTCAAGACGCTCCTCGAGATTTGAATTTGAATATTCTCTTACACGCTAACGTGGATTAAAGGTGCAATCTTGAGCATAATCTACAACGCACGTTGCATGACGTACAAGTTGCGTTGAGAATTCATTGGGTGAATTGTGCATATTCTGGAACGAAGAACAACGCACGTTGAACAAGCCACAAGTCACATTGATCCCTGATTAATGTACATTATACATGATACAAAGCACATAACACCTGATCAATATACGTTGTACATGTTGCAAAGTACACTGTATCTAATGTCAGTATTGTACTACATTTGGAATTATTCTCCAACGGGCTATATCACTGATTCCAACAGTCACAAACTCTAAGAATGATATAAATAGACATCTCCAACATCAGAAGAAGAGAGAAAAAACTTAGGCCAACTTTGATATCTTTATTTCTCATTATTTCTCTCATTCTCATTCTTATTTAATACTCACTCTTGCTATTTTCATTTGCTATTATTCTTGAATTGAATTGCGCATATAATCTGTGTTTTGGGAACACAATTTGTAACAATCAAAGTATTTGATTGAGAGTTGTATAAGTTTTCTTGTTGAGCCTTAGAAAAATAAGTGTGGTTGCTAGTGAGCCTTAGAAAACTAGAGGTGAATGGTTTCCTAGTTAAGTCCTCAAAAACTAGAGGTTTAGTTTTCTTGTTTGGTTCATAAAACAATGTGTAACAGTTTGCTTGTTGAGCCCTAAAAAACAAGTGGTGTAAAATGTTTCTCTCCACCCGAAAGTGAGGAGATAGTGGTTTGAAATTCTTGAGTGGATCTCAAGGAGGACCGAACCACTATAAATTGAGACTTTGTTTTCTCTCTCTCTAATCTATTTGCTTTCCTTTATATTTGTGAATTGGTGGTTTTATTGCTTCCGCATTTAAGTTTGATTTTATTTGTTTTAAACTTTGTTATTTGGTTTAATTTGCAAAAGTTTTCAACAAAATTTTTAATTTATTAAAAATCCAATTCACCTCCTTCTTAGATTGTCATTTCCTATTACGACTAGGACTTTCAAATGTCCTTAAAATCTGAACCGATCAAAACCTAATCCCTTCAACCATTTGGATCAACTCATATCAGTCCTTGTAATTTAAATCCATCATTGGCTTCATCCCAAACCACGCCAAACCATCAAAACAGTCCTCATAATTCGGATCCAAAACAAACCCGTTTCACCACAATCATCTAACCACCATTTTTGAATTAGATTCATCTTCCACTAAAGTCCATCAAAGGCCCGCTCAAATTCGTTTTGAATTCATGCCAAAAATGAATCTAAAGCTCCCCAAAAACCCATTTATGTTCTTCAAGAATAAAGCAATAAAAGAGACAACAACAAAGAGATATTCACCTTGGTTTGATGACAAAACCGGAGAGGAAGCAAAGAGAGGAAAAGAGAGGACGAATTTTAGAGAGAGAATCGAGAGAGAGAGAATCGGGTTTATTTTTTTCTGGGTTTCAAGTCTGAAGAATGAGGACAGAGAGAGAGTTGGATGTGGTTTGTCGTTTTTAAAAGAAGAAAAGAAAAACGACGTTGTTTCATGTTTTCAGTCCCAGCCACAACAACGAATGACCTTCCTCTGTAAACGATAACGAACGAAACGGTGTCGTTACGTTGCGTGACACACTGCAGCAGCACACACACAAACGACTGAAGATAGTTGCGGACGACAACACTCTCTGAACCCAAACGACATGTCACTTGATCTAACCACATAAACGACTTGTAGTTCATTTTAAGGCTATTTTTTTTTTCAAATTTTTCTTCTTTTATTTTCAACAAATTCCCACTTAATTACTTCAAAAAATTTATTAATTACCCAATTAACATCTAAAGCACAAAAATTAAATTTTCAAACATTAAAAATTATTTTTGAAATTAATTGGAAAAATTACAAAAAATTCATCAAAAATCAAGATATTACATGAATTGACATCGCACAGAGGAGTTAGGAGAGAGAAAAATAAGGAGAGAGAGGAAGAGAGAAATCAATATAGAGAAACAAGGAGAGAGAAAGTGATTGACGAAAAATATAAACTAAAACAAAATTTTAACCTTATATATTAAATGAAGATTATATTTCTAAAATTCAGTTTTAAAGTTGTGGTATTTTCAAAATTAAGTTTTAATATTTTAACATTTTAAAAAATATAAAATTGATATTTCTATTTGTACTAATCTACTATTTAATTATGATATATGACATAATTAACTCTTTAGAAAATTTATTAACATTTGATTACACAACAAATCAGAGTTAATCAATGGACATATTTGAAATATATCACGATTTTTTCTCTTGATAACTCATTTCATTTACTCTCATCAAAATCGAACTCTCAAAATTTTAGTGTTAAATTTGATTTCAGTACCAATAAATTACAAAATTGTTAATACATATATATTATTATTTTTTACAGTAATTTTGTTCTCACAACTTCTACTTAGCTATCCTGAGCATAATACATAAATTTAATATTTTAAAATATTAAAATAATTAAATGTGATTTTCTAAAAGCAAAAAATACAATAGATATGAATAAAAAGTGTACGAGTAACTAGATTTAAAATAAAACTAGTGTAAGACCCGAGTGATGCCCCAATATATCGTTAAAATATTTTTATTTTCATATAAATTTTCAAGATTTTATAATTTTAAAGTTGTTTAAAATTTAAACAAAATAATAAAAATTACATGAATATAATAAAGATCATA
>CAODLS010722796.1:0-13950 GCA_948243855.1 Flueggea neowawraea
GATTTGTATAGCTACTTTAGGTTTCTAAGATATGACCCTTATGCTGTATATAAGTCATTTTATGATACCATTAAGGTTCAAATAGCTAGAAATTCTGTCCAAGGATACAAGAAGCTACAAGCAGTGCTAAGGGCAATAATGCTACGCCGTTCGAAAGGTGATTTCTTTTCCTGTCATTGCAGTTTGATTAGAGTTAATTGTTTCCCTTATGTATTTATGATTGTACAATCCTTGCTGTTTAAGCTGGTTCTGGTTAGGTTGTTTCTTTATATCTCATTCTAAACGTCTAATCAAGTTGTGCTATTCTGTTACTCTATTTAGGATTTTTCCATTAATTTGGAGATAGTCTACTATTGTCTGATGATTTAAACTTCCTGGTACATAATATAGGATGATTGGATTCTCTGTTGTGGGGTCATTATTACTGTGCAAATCTAGCTGACCATATCTATTATTATATCCTTTATCTCGTTCTGTTGGTTTTCGTTTATATTTTTCCTCTGTCCATTAAAAAAGATTTAGTTTTTTAGTTGTGCATTGAGCAGCTATGCATTGCTGATGTTTTCTCTTAAAATATTAAGATGTTCATATTTCTAGTCTGCAGAAGAAATGGAGTTGTTTGAAAGTTATGTAATGAACCTCTTTCAGAAACATTCAATTTGGAAAATAATGTAGGTTTTTCTCTGATTTAAGTTTAATTTCTGCTTGATGAATTGACAGAAAGAGAATTATATAGATGTTGCATACAATATTTTGCTGATTAGCTTTGGAAAACTTTTTTGGTGGTTTTTCTCTGGCATGCTTGGCTGTTAATAGGTTGATCTTCATGCATAAACATATTCATCTATTGGACTTGGCTTTTATTCGCCGAACCTCTGATACTTGGGTACATGAATGTTATGGCTGTAGTTTTGCCACCTATAGAAGTTCTGTTGGATGTACATACTATACCTGAGGTATTGTTTGTCGCTTATTTAGTTTGTCAATTTGATATAGGAACATTGATTGACGGGGAAGCTATAATCAAATTGCCACCAAAATCCATCTGCTTGACAAAGGTGGACTTCTCAATTGAGGAGAGAGCTTTCTATGCCAGGCTAGAAGCTGATTCACGTTCTAAATTCAAGGTTTTATTTTTTTTATTTGATGGGAAAAATAGAAAATTTCATCTGAATTTGCAGATTTTTTTTAACTATCAAGTTGTTCTTAGCACAATGCAGGTTGTTTGATAGTTATTTTACTTCATTTGGATTCTAAGGGTTAGGGCATAAACTAAGATTGAGCTATTCCCAATTCTTTTATGTGTTTGGGAGTTCTACACATATCTGTATATGAAGGTTGCATCAGAACCATCGTAGTATGAATTTGAGTTATTAGATCTATTTGCTGATATTCAGATCTAAACTATGGTTGCAATAACATCGAAGCCAAAATTAGTTCACATTTGCTAGAACAAGAAAGAATGGATTACTTGCAGCTGGAATTGGCATCATTTTGGCTTGCTATATTTGAAGTGATATAACTATCACCATAAGCATCGCGCTATCATAGCATGGAAGGCAATTCAACTGCTGGCAGAGGTTTTCAGGCTAACTGAAGTTGTAATTGATTGAATCTTGCATGTTCTATCTTCCTTGGATCACATTTTAAACGGTTTTATTGTGGTGAATTCAGTAGTAGCTTGGAATTACTCGTTTGGCATGAAAAGAGCCTGTAAAACCTACTCTTGTGGCAAACATGCATATTTGAATTGAATTGAAGTAGTAATTCAATTCGGGGCATTTTACTAGTTCACTGGAGTTTATATCTATTATCTAGTGAGAAGTTTATGTATTTTTCCAATTCTTCTGCTAGGATTGTGATTCTTAAACCTGAGAAAATTTTAACTGTCTGGCATAGCTTACCTACACCGCTTAAACAAGAGTCATGTTGGTATTAACTCAAATATCTTCCTGCTTGGGAAATATTCTTTTCTCAGATAATGAAGGATTTCTGGTTTAATGATTATTTTTTTTTCGTAAATATCATTGCATCTTGAAATGATAGATGTATATCCTTGCAGGCTTATGCAGCTGCTGGCACGGTGAGTCAAAATTATGCAAGCATCCTCTTGATGCTTTTGCGCCTTTGTCAAGCTTGTGATCACCCGCTTCTTGTTAAGGGCTTTAATTCTGACTCTATTGGAAAAGGTTCAGCTGATATGGCAAAGAGTCTTTCAAAAGAGAAGGTTATTTAATCGCTTCACTGCTTCCACTGCAATCTGTCTTTTATGCAGTGTGAGTTTTCTTATAACTCTAGAGGAATGTTCTTTAATTTCCCGGTTATGATGCTTTGATAGGTGCTGATTGATTGTTTTTCTCTACTGTAAGTTAAAGTTTTATTGAATGTTAATTCTGTCATTTTTGCCTCCTTTTCTTGCTGCACAATAATCCCTGTGGTCTTGGTGCACATTTGGTGGATAACACATGTGGAAGCTCTTAATTCATATCCCATATCAGGCATTTTTGCTCTGTAAAAGATATTGTTTGGAAGAAGGCTCCTTATGATTCCAATTTCACATGAATGGATTTTTCTTTGTGATTTGTTGTATTTTTATGATGTTTTATGATTTAACATGGAATGGTACCATTTCACTTTGGCTTTTGAAAGACTTCTGTACAAATTCTCCAGACTGTTTAGATGTGTAGCTCAAGAGCACAGATATCAAAACGGAGTGGTTTGGAGTTTAGAGCATAATTATTGAGATAATGTTGGATATTCAATTAAGAAATACTAGCTGACCATATAAATTGGTATAGTTTCTTATCCTTAAGTAGAATCCTGAGGTTGTTACAAAAAAAAAACATTGATTTAAACAGTTCTATTGTCATATTGCCACCTCTCGTTTTATTTGATTGTTTTCGCAATCATGCTTGGTAGGTTGTAATACTGATATCCTCAAAAACAGTGATCTTCATCTCTGAACATGATTTTCCTGCAAAATATTATCACCAGAATTTTTCATGGATTGTTAAAGTTTTATTCTACCAATTTTCTTCATTTATGTTTATCCAATGCACAACGGTGCCTGAACAATTACTCTTTTACTGTTTTATGCTTTTACAGGATCCACCTGAGGACCCGGTTGTTACCATGTGTGGCCATATCTTCTGCTATCAATGTGTATTGGAATATTTGACCGGGGATGATAACATTTGCCCTGCTAATAAATGTAAGGAGCTAATTGAATCTGATGTTGTTTTCTCTAAAGCTACACTCAGAAGTTGTGTCTGAAAGTCTTGGTGCTGGTCCTTCGCATTCTGAATTTGATGAGAGATTAATGTCCCTACAGACTGAGGGGTTTAGTTCATAAAAAATAAAAGCTGTTATTGAGATTCTCCAATCGCATTTAATAACAAATCCAAGTCCAGGACTAAATGATTACCCTGGCTGCAGCGCTTCTTCAACAGCTAATATATATTTGTCAGCTGAGGCACCAATGAAAGCAATTGTTTTCTCTCAGTGGACTAGCATGTTAGATTTGGTTGAGATGTCACTGAATGAGAACTCGATACAGTACAGAAGGCTTGATGGCAGAATGAGTTTGGCTGCAAGAGACAAGGCTGTTACAGAATTCAATGCTGATTCTGAGGTCATACATAACTCATGAAAATTTTAACTGTTCTCAATTCCCTAAATTGTCATAACTTTTTGTAACCTTATAATTGAATAAATAATAATTATCATTGAGCCAATCTGAAACTAATTTGACGTAAACTTTAATGGATTGGAGAATGTTTTGGTATTATCATATTTGAACGAGTTATTTTATTGATGACAATGCACAATTGTGTGAAGTTAGCTTAATTTTCATGGAGATTGTATCCAGTTCTTACCTAAATGAAGTTGTTGTCTGCACATATTCAGTCACAAGACATCAAGACTGAGAATTGGTTTTTCTGGAAAAATCTGAATATGATTTTTCTTTTACAGGTAACTGTGATGCTAATGTCACTAAAGGCTGGAAATCTTGGTTTGAATATGGTTGCTGCCTGCCTTGTTATCATTCTGGATCTTTGGTGGAATCCAACTACTGAAGATCAGGCTATTGACCGAGCACACAGAATTTGACAGACACGTCCAGTTACAGTAACACGGCTTACTATTAAAGACACAGTAGAGGACAGACTATTAGCTCTTCAGGTAATAAGGCTTATGCAATTCATGTTTAATTTTGCCTTCATTTTTATTTTTCCTTATAGCCTTTTTCGCAATTAGTGTCGTTGCTTTTTCTTGCCTTTTTTTTTTCAGCCGAAGTCCTTCAGATGGAGGGTTAATAAGCCCAAATGCCTGTGCATACTTCGTCAAAAAAGAAAAAAAACTTCCCATGCTTATTGGGAATGTGAACTGTGAAAACTTTTCGATGCTTTTGTGGGATTATTGTCATCTATAACACATTAGATTATGCTTTACCATAATACCTCTGGTCAGGTGTATATTTGGCACTTTTGATGAAGCTTTATACATTTTTTATTAGATGCAGGCGAAACTCTTTCATATAGAGCAAAATGAGTTGTGAGGTCTTTTCTTTGAACTTTCTGCTTGTAAGACTTGAAAGAAGAATTTTTTACTTCAAAACAGGATGAAGTGGCCCTATAAGACCAAATCTTATAGTTTCCTTTCCTTTCTTTCTCATTGTACCTATGGTCTAATTTGAAGCTCTAATCAGCAGAATACAGTTTATTTTGTCAGATGAGATGGTAGATGTGAGTCTAGGTTGCGGCGTGAAATTATTCCATTCTTTTTCTTTTCCAAATTAATGACCACAGGTTTCTGTGTCGCGAAAATCTACTGATTGAACCGAATGCTTTTGATACAGAAGCCTTGCGTTACAAAACAGGCCCTCTGTATTGTAATAGCAGCTAGTAATTCTGAGTTTCATAATCATAGTTAGTGGTCTTGAATTAGATGATATTTTCGAGGGTGAAGGATTGTGCGAATTGGCGTATGCTTGAAAATTCAAGGCATTTGCTTTGAATAATCCATTAGTTCACAAGTTTTAATTTCTTGTTAACAACATTCTATTCTATTAATGTTTCTGTTTTCTGTTGTATATGCATGCACTGCTTTTTAAATGTGAAATCTGACGATTGAAGTTTTCTTATATAATACTCAAATTACTTGCCATATGTTGCAGGAGGAGAAGAGAAAAATGGTTGCATCTGCTTTTGGCGAAGATCAAACTGGGGGCACAGCTACACGCCTTACTGTGGAAGATCTCAAATATTTATTTAACTTTAGTGGATGTGTCTAGGGAAAAGGTTTTGGTGGAGTTGACAAGTATTTTTGCCGGCCGAGAGGAACAACTCAGTCTCTGAGATTGTAATGCATAACTATGATTTGAAATCATTGGAAGTTGCCAACTTCCGGTACTTTTGGATGGTGACCTTTTGGTTGTTTTGGGGCTCATTACAGCTTTTTTGTTGGCATCAAGTGCCAAGGATTGCAAGGAAATCCATATGTAAATATCCTGATTCTAGTAATGTATATCGAGCAATTAGTTGATGTAGCTAACTCTTTCATGCTAATATATACAGAGTTTACCATCATTATGTGCATATCTACTATGTCTTAATGATCGAATTGAAGGTTAGGGAAGCCGAAAAGGATTACACTGCGGCTTACCTGACAATGCAGCAGTTCCAGCTTCAGTTTTGTTAGATGCAAACTGGAAAGTAAGATCACGAACAGAAGATGGGTAAGAAATAATGGTGGTATTCTACTGCTGTTGATAGTATGGTGATTTTTGGTTCTTAGAAATGCAAATGTGATTAAGACCATTTACTCTGCATGAAGTTTGGAAGTTTTGAGACTTCCTCATCATATGTGATTACTAACACGGGCAAAGGCAGGTAAAGAAAGACAAACATTGTTGCAAGCTGGATGTGATGATGAACCCACTTGTTCTTTTACCTTTGACTTTGGATGCAAGATTTGCAAAAATGTCGTGGAGACCGTTGAAGTGTGTGGCGTTTGAGAGAGACTTGAAGTTGAATATTAGGTTTGAGACACAAGACATGTAGTGACAGCACACAACAATGTTGTAATAAAGGGATGAGAAAATTTTGACAAGAAATTCCAAAAAGGAGAAGCTGAATCATCTGCTAAAACTCTTTTTTCATTTCTACGTATGCTGAATGATCCTGATTTCTGAGCCAAAGCCTACAATTTGCTTTTATTGATTCCCTTCTTTTCAGTAATCTCAGCAAATAAATTCTGGCTTTTGTGGGCGTCTAAAGTGATTGAAGTGAGTCTCAGATAGTTGAGGACATTGTTCCTATGATGAAACTCCAAAATGTGAAAAGGGCTCAAAGTAATTATGTTCCCAAATGAAGCAAAAGCTATCAACTTTGTAAAAGTCATTGCTTGAAATTACACCAAACCAACACTCTCTATTGATTGCCTTCACATGTCCACTCAAAATGGTGGCTCCCTCCTTAACTCATCATTTTTGCTCACTATAGACCTTGTGAGAGAGAGAATCTCTGTTTGTTTAGATGGGAAATAAAGGTGTTGCCGATGGCAGTGTCAGGTCCATCCACTGAATTATGTCCTCCAAAACTACATTTTAGGGTTAAAAGGACTCTCTTGGATCCTACCTTCTTCCTCACAAAGAAAGTTGCCCTAACACACTGCTACATTACCCTTTTGGTATTTTATTGACCATAACACATAACCTGGTAATACATTCTAGTTAGAGTCGCCTACAATATTATAATGCGAAAGATCGAGAATTCAAATCCTAATAGAAGATAATGTAAAAAAAAAATTATAACTCCCGTCTCACAACTGCCTAACAAAACAAAACCGTTAATCTTTTACATGACACTTAATTTGTTGATTAAGAGAAAGCAAACTTTTAATTTCACACAATAAACTAACTAAAACTAGTAGAAATTAAGGTGACATAATTTCCATAATAATAGTACATTATGCATGATTTCCACAATAAATTTTATATGTATTATGTACTATATAAAACATACAACAGATGTTATAATGAACTAGAGACTACCAAAATACGAGAATAGTATGTAAAATCAGCATACATTAGGTCCAAACCCAACAAAGCCATTAGCTCCATCAATGGAAATCTGAATTCCCTCTTGTTGTATATTGCCTATTATTGAAAGCCCTGTTTGGGAAGCTGCAAATGCAAAACAAAACGTACCCATTTCGTCCACTGGTATCAAGAAATTACTAGCCGGAAGTGTCAAAATGGGTCCACCCAAGAAGTAAAATGAAACCGTTGGTACCCGAACCGAAACGAACCCATTCAGGTTATAACATGTATCGAATATGGATACTCCGGATGACCGTGGCAGGTTCCCGGTTTGTGCAATGAATGCATCCCTGAATGCCACGTAAGCCTCCGCCGGCAGCCTTGTCACCGCTGTTCCGGTGTCCATCACTACCCCTCCGTTACCCAATTCATCCAACTGGAATATATCCTCTGATATTGGCACTTGCATGCCTCCAACACCCAGACCCGATAACCCCATGTAGTAGAAACTTGGGGCCCGTGGGTTTCGGATCAGAGGTATCCATGCAGCACCCACGGGCAAAGCTCCACGCCCGAATTCTAATGAACCGCTTGAATCCTTGCCTTTACTAACTAAGCAGTAACTAAACGCGCCACCGGTTTGACCACCCAATTGACCCACGAATGACAACGAACCGCCTCCTAACCCCAGTAAACCGGCAGCTCCAACGAACATACCGCGGTTCCTGTGCCCGCAACCGATAGCCACGTTCCTAACCACGGTTCGACCGAAGGTTAGTGTCTCTAGAGCCAATGTTCCCTTCGTGTAAGACCCATCACCGTATGACACTTCGTACCGGCAACTCCCCTCATTGCAACCCGCATTCTCTACCCGGTCGCATACCTCGGAGCTGCAAGACACACCCGTGAATGAAGCCGAATCGGCGGGGTCGAATAGCGGGTCGGTTTGGTGGTAACATTGTGTGCATGGTTTACACTGAACCCAAACAATATCACTACCCGAATCAACGACGACGTATTGCTCTCTTGCTGGGCTTCCCACTCCGATTCTTACGAAGTATTCTCCACTTCCTTGCTCCATACCCGACACCACGTCCGACCCAAAATCCTCCACCTCGTAACTGCGGCCGGCGGAGCCGCCACTCGACAGACGCCGGACGAGGCCGGCAACCCTTTTGACGTCTCTTTGCATTCGTTCATGAAAGAGACGAGCTTGACCATGTTTCTTGTTGGTAGTGACATGTATCTTGTCTCTGTGGAGTAGTTTCAGCTTGAAGGCACCGTGGTTTTGGTTCTTGAGTGGTTCTTTGTATTGGGTTGTTGTAAAAGGCTTAGTTTTTGTTTGAGTGATTACTTCTTTGACGTTTAAGCGTTGGAAATTCGGGTATGAAATGCTCTTGGAGGTTGAGTTTGAGTTTGTGGTGGTTGTTAGTGGTGCTCTGCCACCAGTTACAAGTTGCAGTAATAGCAGGAGCAACACTAAGGCCTGTAGTAATTGAAAAGATTCCATCTTGGTACTTGTTGGGTATAGATATGAATGAAAATGAATTCGAATTGAACTGTGAAGTTGCAGGGAGGAGAGGGATTTATATATATATTTGGATTTAGGAAGTGAAGAAGGCAAAGAGAGAGAGAGTGAAAAGGAAAGGAAGGGAATGTGGGGTTTGGAAAATAATTGGAGTGAGTGAAGCAGAGAGATGGGGTTGAGTTCTGTAACCTCTGTTTTTGTAGTTTTGTTTTTGGAATGATATTTGTGTTTGAGAGGGAAGCCAAGTGTTCTGCGTCAAGTAAACTGTCTCAATTCAACTTTGCATTTCTTAGCTTCTTTTAAGAAAAAAGAAAGAAAGAAAAGAAAAGGTGATGTAGTGACAAGAGAATGCATAATAAATGATGAATTTGACCATATGTTTTGTCTACATGGTGACTGTATTCTTATACGCTTTGTGTTGTTAGCAGCAAAGATGAATGAAGGAATCATTAAACCCTCTTTTTTTCATAGTTCATTTTCTGCGCAAATCGAAAATCGAACTCTCAATACCTTAACATTGGAGAAGACTCGAGTTTTAGTTAACTACAAGCTCATCAATAGGACTTCTGATCATTTTGTTACTATTTCCTTTATTGTCGTTCCTCATTTTTCTGCACTTTTTTGTTTTTCTTTTCTTCCTCTCTTTTAGCCGTCTCAATAATTACTCTTCCTGTTAAAACCAACATAAGTCTCTGATATGAATTTGATTTTCTGGTGATTCACGTGTGAAATGACGAGTTTTTTTCTTTCAAAACATATCATAATTAAGTATTTCATTAATTTAATCCAATCTACCTGCTAATCTTAGTATTGATATGACTTTAATCTGCCTCCAATATCTTTCTAGTATATATATTAAACTTTCGGTGTTGTTAAGCATAAATAGTATCAGATATTAGATTGTGCCAGCTTGTAGAACCTATGTTTATGACCTCATGTGTTTTGGGCTAATTTGCTTTTTTCCCAACGTTAATACTACAGTGGCTATAACCTAATCAGTACATGTTATTACACTGCTAATTGCTAAAATAAACCAGAAATAGAGATTGCACATTACCAGCTTGACATTAACTGGAAAGCTTAATTAAACATAGAATTAATTAGCAGTTCTTATAATAACTAGAGAGAAAGATTAAAGGTACAGGAGAAAAAAAATGTGGATTAGATTTTTTTCTTGTTTTTGAGAAAGTGTCGTCCACTAATGGTTAACCTAGTTAAACTGATTTAACTTAATAAAAGTATTGTGTATCAGTATCGACTTAGGTAGACCGACATCTGAAGATGTGATTACATAATTTGCATGGACAATTTAATTAGTAACAGTATGTTATGATTCAAGTTGACTAGCAATTTAATTAGAGTTTATCCCATGAAATTGAAGAACTCCATAATTGCAATCACAGTAATGCATTAATTAAAGCTTCTTATGCTCCTTGGACTACCATACATTACACTTTTCACACATTCAAAAGGAAAAAGTTTTCAGACAATATTAAACAACGTTCCACAATTCTAGTCTTTTTTACTTAAATATTTTTTCCATCATTCATTAGCTAAAAGTAAGTCAAATTCCACTCTTTATTCTCTCCTATGAACTGAAACTACATATCTTATCCACGGTATTTTTCCTTCGTAAATGAGAATATTAATAAATTAAGGAGGTATCGTCCTCTTTTATAAAAAAAAAAAAGAAACTACATATCCTATGCACTTCACATCTAAATTAACTAATTACTACTAAAATTATGTTATTTCAATATCTTGTGCCAAAGAAAGAAGAAAGTTGTTGATTCAATGATGAGCATGCAAATTTTAAGCAAATTGTATGTACTTTAACTTATTCGCTATGCAAGTAGAAATGCTTTTTTTTTTTTAATGAGCAAGTTCACACTTCATTATGAACAATGAAATTAGGCGAAAATATATTCCATCTGGTTAAACCAGACAAATAATCAGATGCGTTTGTTGTTAGCAACTTAATTCACAAGTCTTTATATGTGAGAAAATAATCCAGGTCTCCATCGTTTCTGTGAATGGCCTCGTGCAGTAGAACGATAGCCTCTTGCAATTTTTTAGCGTTTTTTCTTTGGTTTATAGTAGAGTAATATAATTCCTTGCCTCTATTGAGAAGTGATAGTACTTTCATTCATATACAATCAACATCAAGTCACCAGGTACCAATTAAGTTGGCCGGCATGTCCTCTCCTTCTTGCTACAGACAAAGTCTAGCCGCAGCAACTCTCTCTTTATTACTTGCTTGAGTTGAGTGGAGATATTTTTGTATTAACCACAATCACATTAATTATGCAAATTAAATCAGCAATATAGTAAAATATATTTGAATTATTTTGTAGCATCAGCCTTTTTAAGCAAAGCTTTCAAAAAGCAACAAACATTATAAAATACAAGTTTGATATATCTAACAAACTAATTCTATACAAAGTGGTCTTTATACCCAGATGAGATATTAATCGCAAAAACAATCTCTTTTTCTTTTAACATAAACCCCAAAGGTCTATGTGGCTATAACCACCCTTTTTCAATAATCTAGAGATTAGCCTTTTCACAAAGTTCATATTTATGTTTTCAAATTCAAGCATGGTTCAAATAGCTAGCTTGAGCTTAGCTGGTTTGAGTATATTTCGGGGGTCATTCACAAAGTGCATGCCTGATAAGAATATATAAATAGTAATATTTTCTTTTCTCTTAGAGTGAACGAAGGATTAATCTATTAATCCCAAATTAAGGATAGAAAAAAAGATAGAATAGAAGAAAAATGGTGTGTATGGTATCATAATTAACCTCAAATGAATGTCACTTCCTAAGAAATCACCCTTCTAAACATTCTTTTTTAAGGGATTTTGTACAAGTTGCCTTCACCAAACTTTCTTCATCTTAAACAAGCATTTTCCAAATTCTTGTAAGACCATATTAATTTGGACAACTAAAACCAAAGTGCATGAATTAGTTGTGGACCCAAGTTACTTAACTTTATCATCGACATTAGGGTCCATCGGTTTCATATTCCAGTAAGCAGATTGGATTCATAGTGGGGCAATAAAGTTTAGATAATGCAGAGCACAAAACATTTATCAATTAGGTCCTTAGTTTTGTGAAAAATGACTATATATTTTGACAATTTTTGTTTTGTAAAAAATAACTATATTTCGACTATTGCACGTATTAATAATGATTTTGGCAACGTGAGGGGCTATGGTCACGCGTGGTGGAGGCAGGACATGAAGAAAGTTGCTCAACAAGCATGCTTCTATAACACATGCATAATAATTTCGCACCATGGAGGAGTTGCTTCTATCGCTTTTGGATGCCACAAATACAATGATGGGTTCTCAAGTGGATCATAGCCATGCATTCCCCATGCCAACACCTTTCTACTCCCACAAAAACCTCAAGGACTCATGAGTCAAAAAACTATCCACCTTGTCTATTTACAAGATATAACTAACTTAGAGGTGTTCAGATTTTACGTCCATTTTAATATAATTTGTGTCTAATTGACGAATATGGTATATATGATTAAATATAATAGCATGTATGTAATCAAGGCAATAATATTAATATTCAAATCCTTCATATATGAGGATGATTTAATTAACTCAATGGAGATTTATCTTGCTTTTGTTGTTGAATGATATATAATTAAGTTAAATGGTGATCAAAAGCTAAAGATCAATTGCAAACTAATAAGAAAGCAACATCATCTTTTTAGCTTGATGAGTGGAAGATTAGTTTAAAAGTAGTAAAGATTGGTTGGTAATCGGGTTATTTTAAACTCTGCAATAACGGCTGAGCTCATAGTTTTGGAAGAATTCTACTACAATAATATCGTCTCTTCAAGATTTGCTCACAAAGTGATCGAGACTAATGTAGGAAGGCATAATCTATCCTCAATTAACTTGCACTCACACATTGCACCCACATGCTTTTTGTTTTTTATCAAAATCATGTGACATTCAAAAACTTATTTGGGTTGGATAGCAATTTTTTTTGAATTTTAATGTTTTTTAAATCGACACTTCGATTTTAAAATCTCTAGTTAAAAAAAGAGGAGCAAGTACTATTCTATCATCTTTCTCCACCGAATGCTTTTATTTTATATGCATTACCAACCAAAATTACTTCGTTCCTACCACTTTTCGAAGTTTCTATGCTTGATTAGGTGACCCTGTTAATGCTTTCCAAGCTTTATAAAAGATCATCATATGTTCAAAAACCAATATATAATTCTAGTAATTTATTTGTAACATTTGCGAAAAGTGTAACGAGGAGAATGGATGATGCCTCAAGGCATGTCGAAAGGGTAAATGATTAAAAGTTTTGAGTAGAAAATTGATGAATAATTACGTAAAATTAAATTGAATTATATGAAAAAATACTTTAAACATGTCTCCACTTTACTTTGCTTCTTGTCTCTAATCAAAAGTTTGTATTTAATAGACAATAATTTATGAATTTGAGTAACGTCAGGTTTGGTTTGTTTATAATGGGATAGAATTAATATAAAGGCACGCCAAAGAGATTTAGAAACGAAAAGGATATTCAAATCAAAATGTGTTAAAAACGACAAGACCAACCCAAAAATGATAGCATAAAAAATTAAGGGAAAAATTGGGTGGGAATGTCACAACACAATAGAAAAATTGAGTTTGGAGAACAAAATATCCGCACTTTGACAATAATTGAGCCATTATTACAACCTAAAAGTTGTACTAATTTTTTAATTATCGTAAAAGCACTATCATTTTCCTTGACTTTCTCAAACACACTAATGCACGTACAGAGTGGAGTATGCATTATGCATGAACACACGCACATATATGGGTTAACCCTAGCTTGCTTGGATAGGATTAACCACCAAAAATTGTATTGTTGAAATATGTTGAACTTATTGAAATTTTTTAGAAATTTCGGCAATTTAATCCAAAAGTCTAGAATGGAATTGTGCTTTTAGAACATACCATCTTTTTTTCCCCTTAATTATTTGATGGGTTTATCTTTATATCGTTGGCACTCGAGTTCTACATTTGTTTGATTCGATATATGTTGTTGTAGTTAAGTTAGTGAAGTTGATATGGTTAGTGGTTTGAAAAACAAAACTATGTTTAATCAAATAGGCTTATAGTCTACCGATACTGAAATTGTTTTCGGCGTTAACGTTGAAGGTCGAATTTTCATGATAGCTAATGTTTAAAAAAATTAATTAATATTTAGATACATGACATAATTGAAGAGACATAATAAGAGAAACCTATAAGAAAAATTAAAGGAGCTTCTAGTAATAAAAAATGTTAAAGTAAAGAAATCGTTCTCAATGTAGAGAGAAGCATGAGAGGTGTAGAGATAATGCTAATAGCTATCC
>CAODLS010723017.1:0-14393 GCA_948243855.1 Flueggea neowawraea
ATTCAAAGAAAAAAAATTGATCACAAGCTCGAGACTCATGCTAATCCAAAACAGTCAATTCAAGGTCTCAAAGTAATAAAGGCATATTCAAAATTCTCAACTATTCAATTCATTGAAACAATCAAACAACATGTGCACCCATAACCACAATATAAATATTTAAGTTAAGAATTTGTCATCCCCTACCCCACATTTAGAAATGAACATTGTCCTCAATGTTTGCAATAGAGCACGAAGTGGAGTAAAAATGGGTAGAGAAAAAATAAAGAGTTATGAGACTTCCCTGAATATAAATCTGCAGAGGTGAGCTCGAAATTTATGTGGATTCCGTTGAAAATTGGGAGAAGCCTTACAAAATAAAAGAAAAAAATAGAGAACACATAAACGAAATAATAAAACACAAACACAACTCCGCATATGAATCTAATGTCAACAAAGGACAAAATAAAGTAATAAGTGCCCTCAAGTGTAATGCTCGTCATCCTCAATTGTAGTCCAAACACAGAAGACATAGATTTGTTGATTTGTTGAACAAAACCATTTAGCATGGAAGATACGGTTTGAAAAAGAAAGACACGGACAAATCGAAGAAAGACACGGCCGTGTCTTTCCAGAATTTTTCTCCAAAATGAGACAGTTCATGACACGATTTGTTGCTAGAAAACACTGACAAAATTCTGGCCGTGTCATTGTCTCTCTGTCATCAGTTTTTCTTCAATTTTCATCTAAAAATGCATAACTCTTTATAATGTTGAAGGAAGACATACCTGAGTCATGTACAAATGTCCCGAAGCATACTTACCTTACTTGATCATTTGTCCATGAATTCATCTACCATGATCACCAAATGCATTTCCAACACAAAATCAACTTCTCCAACTGAAAATATGCAGGAACTCAAACGAGCACACAAGAAACACAAAAGCATATCAAAATTGTTTAACAATAGACAATCATAGGCAAAAAATATGAAACACATTAAAAAGATAATGAATCATGAAAGAAACGGAAAATTCATAAAGCGCTTGGGTTGCCTTCCAATGAGCACTTGTTTAACGTCATTAGCTTGACGTTGATGAGTGGGGAGGCTTTCATGGAGGTTTGTACACCTTGTGCAAAGTGTCCACACCAACTCCTTGCACCGGCCTATTGCATTGATTCACTTTCGCCTTGACTCGCCACACAAAGCAACATACCAATGGACTCTTTGTTTCAGCACTAGATTGTTCAAGTCCTTGTTTTTCCTTCTTGCACTTTTTAGATTTCTTCTTGGTTCACATCATGATCTCTTGATTTGAGGGTTCATCCTTCAGCTTCTTTTCCTACAATTCCTGCAACACAACAGAAGAAATACCATGGTCTACAACAAATGATGCACATGACTCATGGTTAGCAGAGTGTTGAATTTTTGAGTCCTTGATTTTCACATGTTTACCTTCAACCTTAAGAGTTAGAATTCTTTAATTAACATCTATTATCGACCTAGCAGTGACTAAGAATGGTCAACCTAGAATCAAAGGTGTTTCAACATTAGATTTCATATCAAGGTTCACAAAATCAACAGGAAATGTCAAGTCATCAACCTTAACCAGAATGTTCTCTACAATGCCCCTAGAATGCACAACAGATTTATCAACTAGTTGCATTGGCATCCTAGTTGATAGAGGTTCTCCCAAATTCAAGTTCTTAAACAGTTCATATAATATCACATTCACACTAGTTCCTAAATCTGCTAATGCAGAATCAACATGCAAATCACCAAGATAAATAGGGATAGAAAAACTCTCTGGGTCTTTTAGTTTTGCAGGTAGCTCGCTTTTCAAGACTGTAGAAGACTCCTCATCAAGATTGGTGGGTGGTGGTTCAAGCTGTGCAACAGAATTTGGAATTCCAGACTTGAACTCCTTGACTGGTTGCAGTTGGTCGGTCACTTCCTTTTCCTTCTTGTCGATTCTATAAGAAAATCATTCACTTGTTCTCTTCGATAGAGGGAAGGAGGATATGGAAGGCGAGGCTTGTATTCGCAGACTACTCTCCTTGGCTCCACTGCCTCAGCTTTCATTTCATCACTCTTCTCTGGAGCCTTTTTCAGTACACCATCCTCTTTCACATCACATTGGTTTCCTCCACTTGCAAAAATGGCACTCACCTGCTATTTAGGATTTGTCTTCGTATTGCTTGGTAAGGATCCTGGTTGCCTTTCAAATAGCAATTTAGCTATCTGCCTAACCTGATTCTCCAAGTTGTGGAGAGAAGCCTCTTGATTTCTGATTGAAGTCCCCTGATTCATCAAAGTAGTCTCAATATGTGTGAATCTTTTTTTAGAGGCTTCAATGTATTTGATCATTAACACCTCGAGGTTTGGCTTCTTCTCTGGAGCCTGTTGTTGTTATTGGTATCTCGGTGGATAGGTTTGTCTTTAATGCCATTGACCACCCCAAGTGAGATTTTGGTGGTTTCTCCACCCTGGATTGTATGTGTTACTATATGGATTATTCTGAGAATGAGGAGCATTGCCCATGTAGTTCAAAGTTCTGTACATTCTCAGCTTCTATGTCCTCCACCACATAATTCACAACATAAAACTTGGGTCGGTTGTTGCACCATGAAAAGACCCTCAATCTTTTTGCTCAAAGCATCCAATTGCATTGCCAATCCTGTTACTGCATCCACATCATACACCCTGTCTTTTTTGGTTGGCTTAGAACGAACAGTATGCCATTGATAATTGTTCATAGTCAATTCCTTGATAAGCTCCTGAGCCGCTTCTGGTGTCTTGTTATTCAGAGTTCCTCCTACTGCAGCATCGATCATCTACCTTATTCCTTGGTTCAAACCATTGTAGAATGTCTGAACTTGCAACCACTTTGGCAAACCATGATGTGGGCATCTCCTCGCTAACTCCTTGAATCTTGCCCAAGTGTTGTAGAGCGATTCGGACTCAATCTGTGCATAGGAGGAGATATCATTCCTCAACTTAGCAGTCTTGGAGGGTGGGAAGTATTTCAGTAAGAAATTCTCCGCCATTTGATCCCATGTTGTAATTGAACCTCTAGGCAAATAGTTGAGTCACTGCTTAGCTCTTCCTCTGAGTGAAAATGGAAACAGTCTTAGCCTTATAGCATCATTCGAAGCCCCATTTATCTTGAATGTGTTGCAAATTTCAAGAAAATTTGCAAATACGCATTAGGATCCTCATCTTGCAAACCATCAAACTGAATGAATTGTTGCACCATTTGAATAATGTTCGGCTTAATCTCAAAGTTGTTGGCCGCAACAGTTGGTCTAAGAATGCTAGACTCAACTCCCATCAAGTTTGGTCTAGCGTAATTCGACATGGTCATTGGTTGTTCAACAGCCACAGCTACTGGTATCTCTCCTTCCATGTTTTGCTTCATCTTGGATTGTCTTTGTCTATTTATTTATGCTCTTTGTCTATGTGTGTGCCTAAGGTTTCATAGCATTCTTTCAATTTCAGGATCTTCTTGAATCAACTCTGAGGGGTTTCCTCTGGTCATATACCAATAAAACCTGAAAGAGTAACAAACACAAGAAAACCAAAGCGTAATTCCAAAGAGACATAAATTTCAAACCAACAAAATAAATCGAAGTTGAGCAATAAAAAATAACAAAATATAAGCAAACACAACTAAATAAAACACAAACTAAACAGAAAAATAAATATACACAAAATGACTAGATTAACAAAGATAAAGTTTTCCTAATATCTTAGTCCCCGGCAACGGCACCAAAAACTTGGTAGAAGGCAAGCACACCTGTTGTTCGTAGTATGCAGACCTGAGTACCGAGTGTCGTATCCCACAGAGACTAAGAGTACTAGTAATTACCGTCTCCCTATTATCTAGCCTACCAATTAAGCGGTAGATCAAATAAAGCTAGATGAGTACCGACAAGCAAACATAAAATAGAGCAACACAGAAAGATAAAGAACCAATGAATCTAGATAAAAATAGCATCCATATGTTGAATCCCCCTGGACTTCCCAAACAAAACCCGACCTCATTACTCACTCATTCATTTGTTCATTGGACCGTAGGAGTTCCTAATGTATATTAACCGCTCTCTCGAGACAATTAAACTATAATATTAAGTTGATTAACCAGAATCTCTTCCTAATTAAAATTCTCACGTTGCATTAACGATGATTTGTGAACTCCCATATTAAGTTTGACCTTAATTCGAAAAATTTACATCGACCTATCTCTAGGTTTGCGTGCAACTCCTCTCACCTATAAGCAATTCTAAGCATCCAATAAATATCTCGATTACCAAGCATGCAATCAATGTCAAACCAAAACATCGACAGAATTGATTCAACAACATAATACATTATAGGCGAGTAACAAATCATAAACAAATGAGCAAAGAAACAAGACCCATTCATAAATTCATACTAGCGTTCATCACATCTAGATGAATACAAGATTAGTTCATAATTGCAGACAATAAAACAACAAGAATGAATGAAAACCAAGAGAGAAAGAGGGAACCCATTGAGAATCCTCCAATCTTTAAGAAATCCACCCAAACTTGATATAAATCCTCTCCAAAGACCTCTCCCCTTGATCCCTAGCTCTCCAACTCTCTCTAGCTTTGTGTTTCTGTGCAAAATGGCTGCCTCCCCTGGTTTAACCCCGCAAGCCCCTTAAATAGGTCAAAATAGGCCAGAATTCACGAAGCTGGAAAGACACGGGCAAAATCATTATTACACGGCCGTGCCTTCGTCCCTCAAACCGTGTCTTGCATTAAAAATCCATCGTTTCAACCCTTTTAAGCATTTGGTTTCAAAATTGGAAAGACACGGACGCAATTCACATTACACGGCCGTGTCTTTCACTCCAAGGTCGTGTCTTGCATTATGAATGTGCAATTGACTCTGGCGAATAGGACACAGGCAGATCATGATGGTAGGCCGTGTCTTTGCTTCTACAAGCATGTTTTTCATTTGGACGCGCGTTTCGACTTGGGCTGGTCACATATGGACATAACAAGACCTTCCATGCCCGTGTATTTGCTTCCAAGATCGTGTCTTTTCAGTGGTGCCTCAAACTTCATCGTTTAATATCCGTTTTGGTTTGTTTTTGCTCAATTCTATCAAGACACGATCACATGACATGGAAATACAATTATGTACGATTAAAGTACCAAAAATCATCAATAACGCTCGAATAATAACAAAAACAATAAGAAATCAACTGTACAAATATGTATAAACGAGCATTTATCAATTTGCTTCTACACACCCTTTGGTATTTGGCTCGGTACTGTGGCAATCACATGCATTTTGACATTGCATATGTTGTTGGTTTTATTGTAGATATGGATCGACCTCGTGGGAGAGGTCGTGGTAGAGGCCGTGGGTGGCCTAAATGTCAGCCTGTTTAGGCTGTTGATCATTCTATAGCCGATCAACATTATGCAGCTAGTTTGCCTGAGGTCATTGCACCAGCACCTCAGCCTCAGCCAGCACCTGTTGGTCTGATGGACTCTTTTGAGTGATTCACCCAGGTTCTTATTCGGGTGGAGGCACTTTTAGTCGGTCAGATAGCTGGAGGTCAGCCTATTCCGCCAGTTGTAGCACCATCAGTTCCTCCATCCCAACCAGAGATAGTTACAGCACCTGCACCTATCGTAGTTCCAACAGCACCTCAGCCTGATGTTGAGTCCCGTCTTGCGAGATTTTTGAAACTTGCTCTGCCTAGGTTTACGGGCAAGATGGGGGAGGATCCCGAGAGTTTCACTTTCATGGTGGGACGATGTTTTGATGCGATGGAGCTTACAGATGACGCTGTGAGAGTTAGGCTAACATCATTCTTATTGGATGATCGAATTGCCAGATGGTGGCAGGATCAGAGATCTCACCGAGTTGCCACTTAAGAGGAGTTCAAGAGTGAGCTTACATTGTATGTCCTTCCTCGTAGCGAGAGGGATAAAAAGGCAGATCAATTTAGTAAGTTCCACCAGGAGCCTGGTATGACACTGGATTAGTATAAGGATAGGTTCCGAGAGTTGAGCCGATACGCACCTGCTAAGGCCCATGGTAAGGAGGCTTTGGCAAGGAAGTTTTTGAATGGGTTGCTACTGAAGATCAGGAGAGTGTTAGTGACTCAAAGGTTGTCTACGGTATCATAGATATCTGAGGCTATGAGGGGCATGGAGTACCAGGATGATAGGCAACCAAGAGAGCCCAAAAGGGCAAAGACAGAGAGTACATATGGTGGCCAGTATGGATGGGGACAAAGTGGTCTGATAGAGCAGAAACACTGACATTCCTCTCAAGGTTAGGGCTAGAGACAGGGACAAGGATCCTAGAGTGCTAGTGTGGCATAATCAGTGGGACATGTTGGAGGACAGAGTTTTAAAGGTTCACGTCCACCTTGTGAGACGTATGGGAGGAGGCACTCTAGAGCTTATGCCAGAGTGGCATGCCTCTTTTTTCATTGTAGACATCTATGACATAAAGTGGCTGAGTGTCCCGTAAAATATGGAACAGTATCACAGACAGTGCAGTAAGTGGTCGGAGGTTTAGGTACCTCTAACACAGGGGCTGGCAAAGGTACAGGCAGAGGAATGACCGGTTCTGGGAGGTGTAGCTAGATTGATCAGGGTACCAGCTGTGGGCAGGACGGTTAGAGTAGTTCTGCTATAGGAGGGCAGGCTCGACTGTACCACATAACTCGTCAAGAGGCGCAGACCTCCAATGCTGCAGTTACCGGTACACTTCTTATTTTTGATACTCGTACATATGTGTTATTTGATACTGGTGCATCTCATTCATTCATCACTCCATAGTTTATTGAGCATTCAAGATTAATTTTACATCAGTTGGACAAGTTTCTAGAGGTTTCATCACCTTTAAGCAGCAAGTTATTGACTGATTCTGGGGTTCATAATTGTGTGATTGCATTTCATGGGCATGATTTGGTAGATGATCTCATTTTATTAGATGTGGGGGATTTTGATGTCATCCTTGGTATGGATTGGCTTTCAGAATGGCATGCTACATTGGATTGCTTTGCCAATAGGGTATGTTTTTGACCGCCTGGTCAAACTGAGTTCTGCTATCAGGGCGAGCGAGATAGTGTTGTGAGGGGCTATATGTCAGCCGCTAGAGAGAAGAGGATGATACGCCAAGGTTGCGAGGCGTATTTGGCTTTCGTTTTGACTGAGTCTGCAGGACCAGAGTTGAGACTGGAAAAGGTACCGATTTTCGGATGTGTTTTTTAAGGAGTCACAAGGACTTTCACCTGAGCTCGAAGTAGAGTTCGCTATAGAGGTACAACTTGGTACCGATCCGATATCGATTCTACCGTATCAGATGGCGCCAGCAGAGTTGAAAGAACTGGAGACCCAGTTGCGAGAGTTGTTGGATAAGGAATTTTTTTGACCGAACGTCTCACATTGGGATGCTCCAGTGTTGTTTGTTAAGAAGAAGGATGGAAGCCTTTGTATGTGTATTGACTACTTCCAGTTTAACAAGGTGACAGTCAAGAACCGATATCCACTCCCAATGATAGATGATCTGTTTGACCAGCTGCAAGGGGCGCAGTGGTTTTCTAAGATTGACTTGAGGTCGAGATATCACCAGTTGAGGATTAGGGGTAAGGATATTTCGAAGACATCATTTTGGACTAGGTATGTTCATTATGAATTCCTAGTGATGTCGTTTGGCTTGACTAATGTGCCAGCGACATTCATGGATTTGATGAACAGGGTGTTCAGACCATACTTGGATCGATTTGTTATTGTCTTTATTGATGACAAATTGGTGTACTCGAGGAGTAGATAAGAGCACGAGAACCACTTGATGCCAGTCTTGCAGACTTTGGAGAGCATCAGTTGTATGCGAAGTTTTCAAAATATGAGTTTTGGCTTGATCAGGAGGCTTTTTTAGGACACGTGGTGTCTAAAGATGGGATCATGGTGGATTCGAAGAAAGTAGAGGCAATACTCCATTGGGATAGGCCCAAGACTGTGATGGAGATTCGGAGTTTCATTGGCATTGTCGGCTACTATAGGAGATTTATGCAGGATTTTTCTAGGATCGCAGCTCCTATGACTCGGTTGACACAAAAGGGAGTCAAGTTTGTTTGGTCAGATAGGTCCGAGGACAGCTTTCAAAAGCTAAAGAGGAATTTGACGAGCGCGCCAGTGTTGGTTTTGCCATCAGGTTTTGGAGCTTTTGCAGTATACTATGACGCATCTAGAGTTGGTTTGGGTTGTGTATTGATGCAACATGGCAAGGTGATTGCCTATGCATTGTGACAGCTCAAGAAGCACGAGAAAAATTACCCGACACATGATCTAGAGTTAGCAGCAGTGGTGTTTGCGCTAAAGATTTACAGGCATTACCTTTATGGACAGATCATAAGAGTCTCAAGTATAGTTTTGGGCAGAGAGACCTGAACTTGAGGCAGAGACGTTGGCTTGAGTTGCTGAAGGATTATCATTGTACCATATCATATCATCCTTGTAAGGCAAACGTCGTGGCTGACGCTTTTAGTAGGAAGTCGATGGGAAGTTTGGCTCACATCGTAGTTGAGAGACGACCAGCAATGTCAGAGTGGCAAAGGTTGATGGAGGAAAGAGTTGAGTTACACATCAACAACTCAGGGGCTTTGCTTTGTCATGTTGAGGCGAGGCCAGTATTATTGGATAGGATCTAAGAGTCTCAGAAGGAGGATTCTGAGATACATAATTTGATCGAAAAGGTTAGACCGTCTGATGTACTGGGGTTCAGTATTGATGATTTAGGAGTTTTGTGGTTTGGCTTGAGATTGTGCGTACCATCGTCTGGAGGTTTACACGAAGAGATTATGACCGAGGGTCACAACTCCACTTATTTTGTACACCCGGGGTACATCAAAATGTATCGATATATTAGAGAGTCCTATTTGTGGCAGGGGATGAATAAGGATGTAGCTGAGTTTGTTAGTTGGTGTTTGACCTATCAGCAGGTTAAATTTGAGCACCAGCGTCCTTCTGGATTGATGCAAGTTACCCCTTCCGGAGTGGAAGTGGGATCGTATCATGATGGATTTCGTGGTTGGATTGTCGATGAAATCTTCGAGGTATGACTCTATTTGAGTAATCGTGGATGGATTGACGAAATTGGCACATTTCCTGCCTGTCAGGACGATTTACGAAGTGACACAACTAGTGAAATTCTACATCGAGAGGATTGTATGTTTGCATAGCGTGCCAGTCTCTATAGTGTCTGATAAAGGATCTCAGTTTACTTCGCAGTTCTGCATAACTGCAGGAGGATTTGGGTACTCAATTGGATTTTAGCACTGCTTTTCATCCGCAGACCAATGGTCAATCCAAGCGTACGATTTAGACTCTAGAGGACATGTTGAGAGCGTGCGCTGTGGATTTTAGTGGGAGTTGGGATTCTCACTTGCCATTGGTAGAGTTTGCATACAATAACTCATACCATTCAAGTATTGAGATGGCGCCTTACGAAGCTTTGTATGGGAGGAAGTGTAGATCTCCCCTATGTTGGGTTGAGGCTGGTGAAAGAGAGCCTTTGGGGCCGGATCTTATCTTGGAGACTACCGAGAAAGTAAGGTTGATCCAACAGTGGATCCAAACCGTTCATAGCCGAAAAAAGAGTTATGTTGACCCGAAGCATAAACATTTAGAGTTTGGGATTATCGGCCGAGTCGAGGCAGTGGCTTATGAGTCAGCGTTATCGCCTGAGTTTGCTTTGGTTCACCCAGTGTTCCATATCTCACTTTTAAGGAAGTATGTTCCTGATCCATCTTATGTTCTGGCACTTTAGTCTATCGAGGTTTGACCATACCTGTCTTAGGATGAGGTTCCTGTGAGGATCGTTGACCGTGAGGTCAAGAGACTCCGGAACAAATAGATCGCTTCTGTGAAAGTGATTTGGCAGCATCATTCTATTTAGAAGGCCACTTGGGAGGCCAAAGATGAGATGCGGCGTAGATATCTGCACCTGTTCGATGCAGCTGATTCCTAGGTCAGTGTGTTTTGTTTATGTCTTGCATATTTTTGCATTTCATTTTATTTTGGGCATCATCATTTTGCATGTTGTAAGCTGGCACAGTGTTAGTCACGCCTTGGCTATGTTTTGGGGATGATAGCCTAGACTTTGATTTGGGTTTATCTTGCGGAGCTAGAGTTGATCCTAGCTTTGATTTAGATTGTTTCAAAATTCGAGGACGAATTTCTTTTGAGGGGGGAAGTATGTAATATCCCACCTGTTCTAACCGGAATCTAGTAGTATTATGAGAAGAGTTGGAGTTTGGAGAGTGTTTGGATGTTGAGCCGCATGTGTAATGCACATTTGAGGTCATCTACGTGCATAGTATTGGGTACTACGCATGCAGACGAGGCTTGAGTTTTACCATGAATGTGCTTAGGATCGTCTGTGTGCATTGCAAAGCTTCTAGGCACGTTGATCACCCTCTGGGTGTGAACCGTGGCACACTGATGTCTTATATTCACACAGTAGGGGGTGAAACGCATGTAGATTGTAGATCTGGGAGCGAGGGGATTCCAGATCTTCCATCTACGCACGTTGTGTGGGAGGCTACTCACGTAGAGCACGGTTCAACGTACGCAGAACCCCTACTGCGAACGTAGATGTGTTCCAGTGGCGCTTCAGCCCATAAATCTATAAATACCCTTCACCTACTCTTTCTTCGATCATAACTCATCTCAACCACCAGAGCACTCTCTCATTTATTTATCTTTAACTTTCCTTGTTTCTCTTTGCTTCTACACCAACTTCTGAGGTAAGAAACTTTCATTAATCTCCCAATTTCCTTATTTTACTTTGCATTTGAGCATTTTAGGGCTCTGGTCCAACTTTAAGTTTGGGTCAAATCTTTTATTTTCTGATGGAATAGGAGTTAATAGGTGTTAGATTATGGTTTTTTGAAGCCAGAAGCTTGTGGGTTAAGCTTCGGTTTCGTGGGATTTGGTGTTTGAACCAAATGGATTTCTATGAAACTAGGGTTTCGGGTTTTGCTAGATTTCTTAGCAGATCTGGTGTATTTTCTGATACATCTTGTTGGATCAGAGTTAGAACTACTTAGATTTGAGTTTGTTTTGGAGAAATTGATGATTTCTCCTTATGGGCCATAGAGATATGAATTTCTATGTAGAGATTCTTGAGGATTTTGAGCTCGTTGGTTGAACTTCAGGTTGTATTGGTGTCCAGGAGGCTGATTAGAGCCAATGTGGGTGTTCAGTTCCGTTAGGTACTGAGCGGATCCTGGTTTGTGCAGATTTTCCATTTTGTAGAATTAAGTCTACATTTGCATTTGCATATCATGCATTTAGTATTGCCACAGTACCACATTTTGATGTTTGAGCTGTTTGTACTTGTACAGCTACTTGTCCCTGCTAGCGAGACCAGCCACCTACTAGTGGGGCTTGACTAGTGACATTGTTTGGACTTCCAGGTCAGTGAATAGCAGCTTCAGACACATTGGTTGTGTCTCAAACTCCTATTTACTAGTTTTTTATGTGCTGAGAATATTTTGGAATATGGACTAATATAAGGATTGGTTGAGATATTAAATTGGTTATGTGATTTAATAATCAATAACTATTTTGAAATTGATATATATGTATTATATATATATATCTCTCTCTCTGATTTTGATGCTGGATTGCATGCTTGGGATTCTATACTATATGATAGTATGATTTGGCTTTTGATATGGGGACACCTATGCTATGAGGCACGTAGCCTTTAGTATACCAATGATTGATATAGCCCAGCTACCAAGGTTGTCGGTAGCCATGTTTTCTGATCAGGTACATGATTTGATATTGATAAAGGCGGGTCATCATCATGATTTTGGTTGGTCCACACATCTCGTGATTTATGGCTAAGTCCATATCACGCTTGCTTAGTCCCGTATCGCTTGTATATGTTTTGAATATGAAACTCTAACTTGAAATCTGAGATGATTTCTATTACACCTACGTGCATGCTAATTGCTTTGTTTGCGAACAAATTTCGAAATTATTTTCAAAAGGCTATTGTTATTGCAAGTGGTATTTGCGAACTGTTTTCAAAACAGTCTTTATGATGCACGTATGAGGCGTTTTGAAGTGTTATTCCTCACTGGATTTGACCCCCATTTTATTTCTGTCTATGGTTGATCCTATATTTTAGGTACAAAGATTTTGGCTTCGACAACTGATTAACATCTTGCTTACTAGTGAGGCGTCCTTGGGTTAGTGATGCCCTTTTGCCCGGGCTCTTTGTTTTGAGTATTAGAGTTCTGCACTGAGATGTTGTTGGGTTACTGGGTTGCCGTTTGGCTTTTGATTTATTTGATTTGGTTTACTTGTAAACCTTATTTTGGGTATATAGACTGTATATATATATATATATATATAATGCTAATTTTATATAAATATGTTTTATATTCTCTATGTTTTGAATTACAAATGTTATTAAATTGGGTAGTAATCTGATCTTTGAGGCTTGTACGGGATGGGTCGGGCTTCCACAGACGGTTCTTCTCATACGCTAGTCATGATTTCAGAAATGAGTCGTGACACTGAATTGGACTAATCTAATGATTGGTTAAGTTAATAATTTGACCTTAGTGAAATGGATAGTTGAACTCTGTTTTCGAAAACTGATATATATGTATCTATATATCCTCTCTCTCTATTTTGATTCTGATGTGCATGCTTTGTTTTATGAACCCTATTTTGGGGACGTTAATATGTTTTCGATAAACAGCATTTGTTCGAGTTTTTGAACGCCTTTTCGAAATAAAGATTTTGTTTCTGAAAGACAAATATATATTTATATATATATATATATTTGAATTATGGAATTGTTTTAGAAAATCAGTGGCTTTGTTTTGGACTTAGATATATAAGTTATATCTTATATATCTGCTTTGTTTTTTATATGCTCGGTCACATGACCGTTATGTTTTGGGATTTAATTATACTATGTATATGTTTTGGAGACGGGACGCCTATGTTATGGGGTACGTAGCATTTGGTATACCAATGCATGTTATGGCTTAGCTATCGGGGTAGACGGTAGTTATGTTGTCCTGATCAGACACATGATTGGATTATGGATTAGTGGTAGAGTCCACAATCATTATATGGTGGTAGAGTGGCACGGACTGCACCACACTATGTTTATGGTCCCTTATCCGTGATATATGTTTTTAACTCTGATATCTATGAGATATGTTTTGTTTTTGAAAATAATACTATTAGTATTATGATCCCTACGAGGCAAAGCTTTGATTCTGAAGTTTTTGAGAAAAGCTACAAAGGTTTTGAGTTTTGTTTTTGAAACGTTTGAGAACAACTTTGAAAGGAGTTCTGAAGTTCCAGTTCATCTTAAGATGTTTTTTTTTGAAACCTTTGTTAAGGTAAAAGGTTTTCTATTGAATCTCGCTTGGGTTTTAAAGCATTTAGGTCTGGTTTAATTTCAAGATACTCTGGAAAAGGCTTTGCTTAGTTCCAGAAAATGATTTCGTTCATGCTGTTTGTTTCAGTTGTAAACAATTGCGAAACGGTTTTGAAGCGTTATTACATATGTAGCGTGTATATATATGTATACATGTTGGTTATATCTGTATGTGGTATTTCAAACTGTTTTCAAAACAGTCTTTGTGAGGCACGTATGAGGCGATTTGGAGTGTTTTCCCTCACTGGGTTGACCCTATTTCTTTGTTTTGTCCTTGTTTATCATCATCTTGCTGGTGATTCTTGTGGACTGTGATCTTTGGCATTTGATGCTCAGTGAGGTATTTTGACATTGCGATCAATGCCTTTTCGATCGGGCCCCATTTGTATGATTATGTTAGATGCTCCACACCGGGTTCCTGTGGGATGTGTTTTTTATTCTGTTAATGTTTCTGAAATTTCAAATGTTTTAATTTGAAATAATTGTCGCACTTGATATAATATATATTTTGTTTTAATTAAATAAGGTTTAAATCTTTATTTGTTTTATTATTTATTTGAATATGATTTTTGGGTAGAATTTCTGCACTTTGGAGGCTTGTGCGCGATGGGTCGTACTCCCATAGACAGTTCACCTCGTACGCCGCTCATGGCCCCTAGAATGGGTCGTGACATATAACATTTTACACATTATTTTTGATCTCTTTGTATTGTTAATGTAGGGCTTTAAGCCATATAGATACTAACAGCCATATTGTCATACCATCAACGCACACCAGTTTTTAATAGCCATTTTAATTTGAACAAAAAACTAATATTTCCTAAAAATTGAAACACTTTGTAAAGTTCATGGATAAATTTGTTATAAAATACGTTTGTGATAAAGTTAAAAAAAATTGAAGCTCGTGCTAAAAATAATTCATTGAACCCAAAATTATTAACAA